>PITA01015457.1:17717-50196 GCA_004023965.1 Spilogale gracilis
CATGGTCTCACTTACTTGCGGTGCATGAGGGGCAAACTGGAGGACAGTGGCAGAAGGAAAGCAAATGGGAACTAGGGTAATCTAGGGAGGGAAACGAAACAACAGAGATTTTGGACACAGAAACAAACTGAGGGACTTGGAGGGAGGGGGGTGGAGGGATGGGAGAGCCTGGTGGTGGGTACTGGGGACACCTAAAGCGTGGAGCATTGGGTGTGGGGAATGGGGAATGAATCTTGGAAGACTGGAAAAAAAAATTTAGTAACAATAAAAAAAAATAATAAATAAATAAATAAATAAATAAATAAATAAATAAATAAATAAAAGATCCCAGGGTCCAGGGACTGAGCCGCCCCCACCCCCCCCCACACACACACATTGTGTTCCCGGCTCAGCAGGGAGCCTGCTTCTGCCTCTCCCTCTGCCACTCCCCTTGCTGTGCTCTCCTGCTCTCCGTCAAATAAATAAATGGAATCCCAAAACAAAACAAAAAACTTCTCAATTTTTTCCAAACCTCAAATTTTTTAGAAAAGATTTTATTTGAGAGAGAGAGAGAGAGAGAGAGAGAGAGAACATGAAAGAGAGAGAGAACATAAGCAGGGGGAAGGGCAGAGGGAGAAGGAGAAGCAGGCTCTTTGCTGAGCAAGGAAAAGTGATAGGGGGCTTGATCCCAGGACCTTGGGATTGTGACCTAAGGCAAAGACAGACACCCAGCTAACGGAGCCACCCAGGTGCCCTCTCTAGCCTCAAAATTTAAACATACTTACCAAAAACTGCTAGATTTTGTCTTACTATTTCAATCTAATTGGTAACTTCAGTCTATTTATACTTGTGACTTGCCTTTACCTACCTTACTTTCTGGTTTCTATTTCTCTTTCTCTCTTTTTTTTTTTAACATAATTTTATTATCTCCTTCTGGAGTTCCAATAAGACATTTTAGACCTCAATCTGATCATCACCTCCCGACTTCTACATGTCTATTCCCATGTTCTTTTCTGTGCAACATTCTGATTTACTTCTTCTAATCAATTAATTCTCCCTGCTAATACCTAACCCATCTATTGTTTCACATTTCAATTACATTTTCATTTCTACAAATTCTAAATTTCATTCTTTTTCAGATTTGTCTCATTATTCCCAATTGGTCTTTGATCATTGTTTGATCAATTTTAGGATTCTTTTTTTCTTTACATTATGTTTTTCAAATACCTACTCATTTTCTCATAACTTTATTTCTTTTTTAAAGATTTTTTAATTTATTTGACAGAGAGAAACACAGCCAGAGAGGGAACACAGCAGGGGGAGTGAGAGAGGGAGAAGCAGGCTTCTCGCCGAGCAGGGAGCCCGATGTGGGGCTCGATCATGGGTCTCCAGGATCATGACCGGAGCCGAAGGCAGTCGCCCAACCAACTGAGCCACCCAGGCGCCCCATCATAACTTTAATATCTGAAGTCTTTATTCTGTGTGTCTGATAATTCCAAAACGTAAAATCTTGGGAATATATATCTCATTTACTGTTTCTGCCAATTCTCGTGTATGCTGGCTTACTTGTGTGCTTGTGACCCTTCATGAATTCACATGGGCTTGATCTTAATCTTTAAGAATCCTGTAGGTCTAAATTAGAAAAGCTTTCCTCTAAAGAGTATCTGCGTCCACTTCTGATGAGAGCTGTGGATACAACCAACTTCGGAGCATTCTAGCCTCCTTGAAGAATTTCAGGATTATGCAAGGTTCTCATATTTGGCTTGCCAACTTTGCTCATTTATAAATAAAAGACAGTAAAGGAAGCATCTCCCCCCTCTCCCTTAAAGAAAAAGCTAAAAACCAGATCTCTCATCCGAATGGGATCACTCACCAGAGAATTCTGCAGGTAAATAACTGGAGGTCTCTGGGTAGCATGGAGGGAAAGGGGCCTTTCCTGACTACGGAAATAGTCTGGGAGATGCTCCAAGAGTTGTGTGCTCTAGGATTTCTACCTCAACTATCATGCACTCTACGTGGTGAATGGACATTTGTAAGGGCACTACCTTGCCTACCCGAACTCCAAATTCTTGCTAAGTCCTGATAGCAGAACTCTGCTTTAGAAAACTTTCTCACCACTAATGCTATAGCCTGTAGCCCCCGTTAACTGACCAGAAAACCAGCCTGACCAGGCACTACCTTGCCTACCCAAACTCCAAATTCTTGCTAAGTCCTGATAGCAGAACTCTGCTTTAGAAAACTTTCTCACCACTAATGCTATAGCCTGTAGCCCCCGTTAACTGACCAGAAAACCAGCCTGACCAACATCCTCATGCCTCATGGCTTGCTCTCAGCTCCTGCTGGCTGAGCCTAGAGGAGTAAGCTAATGGCAAAACTGTACAATGACTCTTGCCTGCACAGAGCTGCAGATCCTCAGCAACACCAATCTGACCCTTACTCCAAATTTCACGTGTGCTGAAAGGCAATTTTTTGTTTTCCAGGACTTATGTATATCATTTTAGTAATATTTTCAAGAGACAACCTCATTCTTTTGAGCAGCTGATATATCTTTAAAAGTATTAAGATATTTTTGGGGCGCCTGGATGGCTCAATTGGTTAAGCAACTGCCTTCGGCTCAGGTCATGATCCCGGAGACCCGGGATTGAGTCCCACATCGGGCTCCCTGCCTGGCGGGAAGCCTGCTTCTCCCTCTCTCACTCCCCCTGCTTGTGTTCCCTCTCTGGCTGTGTTTCTCTCTGTCAAATAAATAAAATCTTTAAAAAAAAAAAGTATTAAGATATTTTTGAAGTAGTAATTATATGTCAAAAAGAAGTTCAAAGAGCACAAATGATTTAAAGTCTCCCTTCCATTTCTAATCTGCCCCATCAGTATTTCAATAATCCCTTATCAGAAACAGTTGTTAGTACTTTCTTGAATATTTTTACAGATGCTTAAAAAAAAACTATATAATAGATCCTCCTCTCTTTCTCTCTCTCTCTCTCTCTCTCACACACACACACACACACACACACACACAAATGGTAACATTTTAAAACACCATTTAGCACATTATTTGACAATATTTTTAAAGTTGGCATTCAGATTATTTCCTGTAGAGTGTAAAACCCTTTAGGGTAGGGGTGCCTGGGTGGCTCAGTTGGTTGGGCGACTGCCTTCGGCTCAGGTCATGATCCTGGAGTCCAGGGATCGAACCCCACATCGGGCTCCCTGCTCGGCAAGAAGCCTGCTTCTCCCTCTCTCACTCCCCCTGCTTGTGTTCCCTCTCTAGCTGTGTTTCTCTCTGTCAAATAAATAAATAAAAACTTTTTTTAAAAAAAGAAAAAAAATGCTAGTTGAATGTAGTTAAGCAATTCACAAGACTTTATAAAAAATGTTATTTTGTTTCAGTGTAAAGAAATACCTGTGAAAAGAGCTCAAGTAAAATAGTTATTATATAGTACTATCCCTAATAAAGGATTTTCATAATAGCCTTTTCAATTTTTTGCTTCCTCTGTGAGTTAAGATTCTAGTAGACTCATGCTTTGATGTAAAAAAGTTTGGATCACAGCCTAGAATATACATGCTCACTGGGAATTAACTATTATTATTATTATTTTTGGGGGGGGAGAATTAACTATTATAACATGATCTCAATTTTGGGAAACTTCAAAATAAATATAATTTTTAACTTATTAGTATGCACATATCAATATTATATTTAAAATTATAGAGATGTTTACCTACAGAAGAATAACAAAGACTAAAAGAACATGAAGCCTCATAAAGTAACAGAAAATGTATATTAACATTTATGTGATCTTCTTAATAAAAGTACCTTATTTGCTCCAAACTGCACTCTGGCTTTGCCTTTGACTAACGTGGCATTGATTTGCATGATAACTGATTCTATTGAGTAGGCACTGCTCCAGCCCTACAGGAAGAACAAAACACTCTGTAAAACACAATGGTACTTATGTCCACTTTGGAAAACTTAATAAAATGGAACATAACAGCTTGACAACAGCAAGACCATGTTAAGAAGTCTGTATACAAGAGAAAAAAAGCAAAGTTGGGCTGTTTCTAAAATCTTGTAAGACAAAAAACAAAATGAAAAAAAAAAAAACCCTATGTTCTAATTATCAAACATAAGCAAATTATAACCTTATAGAAATATCACTCTTGGAACACCTCTCCTTGCATAGATTAAGACCAAGTACAGCGTCATTTTATTGGTTTGTTCTAAGTAGCTATTCATTATTAAAAGTAGGTGCTCTTCAAAACAATTTTTTTAAGTAGGTGGTATTACATCAGAGTTTTTCCACTCAGAATCTAATTTACATAAGAAAATAGTCACCTGTTTTGTGAGAAGTTCCATACACAGTGCTCCACCACCCAGCACATACCTTAAAAAGAGAAAAGGAATCATATTTAATTCTCTAGATCTCATATTCCTTCTTAATTTTTAAAGGGACACCACTAAAAATATGCACACAAGGTTAGAAGATAATATGCAAAAATGAGAACAGACGTTAGTCATGGTTCTAGGACTAAAAGGGTAAAAAATTCTAATGTCATTTTCCTTTACTGCAGTTTTAACTTGTTTAAATAATGGTTCTTAGAAACAATACTTAAAGACGCTAAGAGATCAGAAACTAAGTATTGGCCTCAGTATTACAGAGAATGGGAATGTCTTATTCATCTGGAAATTTCCCTACCATCATGTCAGGCAAAGGCACCCACCTTACCCTAGCTACAATAATGGACAGGACATGGTGTTTTATGGTTAAATTGTTTTTATCCATATTTTTGTGAGGATCAAATGGTTAGGACCATAGAGCCTCTCTCTGGGACTCCTCAATTTCTCTTTCTAATCCTGAGAACTGTTCTCTGAACCAGACAACTTCTGAGAATTTCCCAGATCTCTTTTAGGATATCCTTACTTAGATGAAGATTATTCAACTTTTTCACCCTTTCTCAAACACAATAATTTCATTTCTCCTTTGTTATTTTAAACTTCAAAATATATAAAATGCATGCCTTCAAATAAAACCAAGGTAATAATTACTGAAAAAAGATGATAAATTTGGAAAATACATAAGCTAAGACCACAAGTCTGATGAGATCTAAGTGAACACCAAGTCCATTACAAACGTTATTGTCCTCTGGGACTCTGTCCATGCCTCTCCCTTGCCTAACATTCCTCTGGTTCCCTACTCTTCCAAAGGCCACCTTTTCCTCCAATAAAATTGCCAAGACCATTCTAGCCTGTAGGTTTTGCATTCTGGCTAGCCAAATGCATCCTTGTGTTAACAAAACCAAAACACAGAAAAGTAAGGAATCTAAAAACTTCTACTGGAGACCTAAAAATGGTATTATTAGTCAAAGTAAAATTATCCAATAATGGAAATTATTCAATAATTACCACATCCTGGCATATTTAAGCAAGTGTCTCCCTTACCTAACTGCACCACACTCTGGGAACTTTCATGGTTAATGTTTATAGGAGGGAAAGAAAAACACTTGAAAACACTAAATTTAGCCGGAAAATTTAGCTGGGAGATTTTCAACTTCTTTGTACATTTCCCTAGGTCTCTAAAATAAAGAAATCTATCTCCAATCATTTGAATCTCCCACTGCGCTCCAAGAGTATATCTTGTATATAGTGGCTTTAAATAAAGCACTTGCTGCTCTAACAGAATTAGAAGATCAAGTTTTCATTTAGATTTTGGTTTCTCCACAAACTGCTCAGACCCTAATAATCTCTTAATGAATTAATGCTATTCTTTTTTTTTTTAAGATTTTATTTATTTGACAGAGAGAAACACAGCCAGAGAGGGAACACAAGCAGGGGGAGTGAGAGAGGGAGAAGCAGGCTTCCCGCCGAGCAGGGAGCCCGATGTGGGACTCGATCCCGGGTCTCCGGGATCATGACCCGAGCTAAAGGCAGTCGCTTAACCAACTGAGCCACCCAGGCACCCCTGAATTAATGCTATTCTTGATCTGTACACTACAGAAATACTAAAAACAGACAGGGACTCAGGGATCTTAAAAAAAAGAGTTATGTAGGCCAGCCTGAGTTACAATTATCCAAGTGCTACCTTTCTTTTTAGCACTCCACTCTTCATTCTGGGGGTGGAGAGTCTTTCAGGTGGGAAGGAGGCAAGTTTTTGTACTCATAGGCCAAGAGAAAGTACATTTTCTACAAGGCCACAACTACATAAATGTTTGTTGGATGTCTAAACAAAAGAAACAGTTCTAGAACCTACCTAAAAAGTGAGGTAAGTAAACTTTTCCTTAACACATTATTAGCAGTATGTACATCTATAATTTATTTATTTTTTTAAAGATTTTATTTATTTGACAGAGCGAAACGCAACCAGAGAGGGAACACAAGCAGGGGGAGTGAGAGGAAGAAGCAGGCTTCCCCCAAGGCAGAGAGCCCGATATGGTGCTCAATCCCAGGGGTCTGGGATCATGAACTGAGCCGAAGGCAGACGCTTACCGACTGAACTACCCAGGCACCCTGACCCTCCCCTTTCTTGAGGTAAGGAAATAAACTACAGACTGTAAGAACAGAGTCTTTAGATAGGAATAAAAGAAACTTCCAGGACTTAAAAAACCACATTGTTAAGGACATGTTCTTTAATACAGACAGAAACAACGCACGGTCACTGAGAAGTGGAAATATTCTCTTCATGGATGACTGGGACCCAAATAACAATTCATATTACACCGACCAATAAAGAAACGTTTTCACCTACAAATAGCCGTTCAAAATGTATTCATGAGATAAAGAAGAAATAATCTTTATGAGTCTCTCTCAAGTTACTACACTCTTATCTGAACTAAGCAAGAAAGATAGTCAAGTACTGATGTGATGGCTCATTTAAATAGCTCATAAAAATACCAAGCCCTGGTGGTGGTGGTAGTGGGGGAGGGATGACTGGGTGGCTTAGTCGGTTAACTATCTAACATTGGCTTAGGACATGATCTCAGGGTCCTGGGACTGAGCAGGGAGACTGCTTGTCCATCTGCTCTATTACAAAGCTGTAGTCATCAAGACAGTATGGTATTATACTGTCTTGTTTTTGTGCACAAAAACATACACATAGACCAAAGGAACAGAACAGAGAACCCAGAAATGGACCCTCAACTCTATGGTCAACACTTCTTTGACAAAGTAGGAAAGAATGTCCAAAGGACAAAACACAGTCTATTCAACAAATGGTTTGGGGAAAATTGGACAACCATACACAAGAGAATGAAACTGGCCCATTTTCTTTCACCACACACAAAAATAGACTCAAAATGGATGAAAGACCTAAAGGTGAGACAGGAATTGATCAAATCCTAGAAGAGAACACAGGCAGCAATTTCTTAGAACTCAGTCACAGCAACTTCTTCCTAGACCTATCTCCAAAGGCAAGGGAAGCAAGGGCGAAAATCAACTATTGGGACTTCATCAAGATAAAAAGCACAGCAAAAGAAAAGGTCAGCTAAACCAAAAGACAATCAATAGAATGGGAGAAGAAATTTGCAAATAACAGACTAGATAAAGGACTAGTATCCACAATATGTAATGAATTTGTCAAACTCAACACCCAAAGAACAAATAAACCAATTAACAAATGGGCGGAATACATGAACAGATATTGCTGCTTAGAAGATATCCAATGGCTAACAAGCACATGACAAAATGTTCCACATCACTAGCCACCAGGGAAATAGAAATCAAAACCAGAGACAGATACCACCCCACACTAGCCAGAATGGCTAAATTGAACAAGTCAGGAAACAACAGATGTTGGCGAGGATGCAGAGAAAGGGGAACCCTCCTACACTATTGGTGGGAATGCAAGCTGGTGCAGCCACTCTGGAAAACAGTACGGAGGCTCCTCAAAAAGTTGAGTATAGAACTACCCTACGATCCAGCAATTGCACTACTGGGTATTTACCCCAAAGATACAAATGTAGTGATCTAAAGGGGCACATGCACCCGAATGTTTGTAGCAACAATGACCACAATAGCCAAAGGATGAAAAAAGGCCTAGGTGTCCATCGACAGATCAACAGATAAAGAAGCAGTGGTAGGTATATGTGTGTGTGTGTGTGTGTGTGTGTGTGTGTGTGTGTATACACAATGCGTATATATATTATATATGTGTATATATGTACAATGTATATACTATACATAAAACATGTGTATAAATAATGTATATGTATATATACACAATGTGTGTGTATTATATATTATATAGAATATGTGTGCATATATACACAATGTGTATATATATTATATGTTATATATATACACATACACAGACACATAGGCCCACACAGTGGAAAATTTTGCAGCCATAAAAAATGAAATCTTGCCATTTGTAGTGACGTGGATGGAACTAGAGGGTATAATGCTAAGCGAAAGAAGTTAATCAGAGAAAGAAAATTATCATAGCATCTCAGTGATATATGGAATTTGAGAAACATGGCAGAAGATCGATCATAGGGGAAACGGGAGAAAAAATGAAATGAGAAACCAGAGAGGGAGATAAACCATAATAGACTCTCAATCTCAGGAAACAAACTGAGGGTTGCAGGAGGGTAGGGAGATTTGGGGGGACACTGGGGAGGGTATGTGTTGTGGTGAGCACTGTGTGTTGTGTAAGACCGATAAATCACAGACCTGTACCTCTGAAACAAATAATACACTATATGGTAATAAAAAAAAGTTGATTCTAGATAGCCTAATAAAGATATTTAAAAAAAAGAAAAACCACAATGAGGTATCACTACCTATCAGAATGGCTAAAATAAAAACATTGGCAAAACCAAATGCTGGATGTGGAGAAACTAGATCACTTATACATTCCGTGTAGGAAAATAAAATAGGAAAGCCACTACGGAAAACAGTTTAACAATTTCTTTCAATATGCTATAATAACTACATGACCCAGCCACTGTACCCCTGCACATGTATCTCAGAGAAAGCAAAGCACATTCACACACAAATGTGTATAGAAGCACTCCCAGCTTTATTGGCAATAACCAAACACCAGAATCAGGCTGGAAGTCCTTCACGAAGTGCTGGTCGAACTGTAGTACATGGTATACCACGGAATACTTCTCAGCAGTAAAAATGAACAAACTAGTCATATACACAGATTTGGCTCCAGGGAATCAGGAAGACTAAAAAATACAAATTCCTAGAAGTTACAATCCCAAAATGTGGGCTTCCATTTATGTAAATATGCTTTTTGAAATGATAAAATATTAAAAATATAGGAAAGATTAGTGGTTGTCAGAAGTTAGGGGAATGGGTGTGGTTTGAAAAGACAAGGAGGATTCTTGTGTATTTGGAACTTCAATATCTTCACTGTGACGGTGGATACACAAACCTGTGCACGTGATGAAGTTATGCAGAACTTAATACACACACACAAATGAGTTATAAGAAAAACTGGGAAAATCCAAGTTCTATGGATCCTATCACACTCCCATGATGATATTACACCATAGTTCTGTGAAACGTTACAGAGGCAAAGTGAATAAAGAATATTTATTATTTCTTATAGCCACATGTGAACATACAGTTTTCTCCAAAAATTTTTTTCAATTAAAAAAAAAAAGCCACAGGAATGGAAGTAAAAGAAAAAAGAGAAAGGACCCAGTACCAAATTCTGAGGCACTCCAACATGTAGAAGTTAGGTGAACAAAGAGTTGCCAGTCAATGAGACTGAGATGAGGCAGCCAGTGGCCAAGAGAAAAATGTTTCGATGTTGCTGAGAAATCAGATAATCAAATACAATAAAGGCTGAAAAAGGACACTTGGATTTACCAAAAAAAAAAAAAAAAGGATTTGGCAACAGTGGTCAGTGGTTTGGGAGGAGTATCAACTACTAATGCCAGCTAATAGCGGCTGAGGAGTGACCAGGAAGTGAAGAATGTGATCATATAAACACTGCTGTGGGAGTAGAAATGTGCAGCCACTTTGGAAAAGAGTCAGGCATTTTATCAAAAAGTTTAACAGTTACTAGAGGACCTAGTAATTCCACACAGACATAGAGGAAAGAGAAAGGAAAATATACATGCAGATAAAAACATTTCCGTGAATGCTCATACAGCATTATTCATGATAGTCAAAGGCAGAAACAACAAATGTCCATGGAAAAATAAAACGTGGTAGAGCCATACAATGGAATATTCACCCATAAAATGGCATTAAGTATTAATATATGTTACAACACTGATGAACTTTAAAAACATTTTGCTGTGTGAAAGAAGCCAGCTACAGAAGGCTACATTTTGTATGGTTCCACTTACATGAAATGTACAGAAACAGGAAAGGCCTTAGAGACAGAAAGGAGATTAGTGGTTGCCAGTAGGGTGGGGAGTTGGAGGGGGGATAAGGAATGACTGCTAATGGGTACAGGGTTTCTTCTGGGGAATGATGAAAACGTTCTGAAATTAGATAGCAGCAATGGTTACCCAACCCTATGAATATATGAAAAAACCACTGAACTGTACACTTTCAAAGGGTGAGATTGGGCGTATGTGAACTGTACCACAATGAAGCTGTTATTTAAAAATAAAAAAACCTGGCCATGAGAAGGAACAGAGGAAAAACAGCTAGAAGATGTAGGATATAAAATATATGGAACAAAAACTGCTCAATAATCTGATCAGAGTCACTTAGTGCTTAAGCTCTAGCCTAAGTCTGAGATTGCAAAACTCTGTGTTTTATCAGTCCTTCCCATTTTTTAGTTCTTCCCAAGTCAGCCAATAAGTCCTCCTCATCACTTAACAGTTGACTATGAAGACCAAGTCACTGTGATTCTGATTCACATTAGCATTCACCTTCATCTTTCCATTCCTGCTGTACCAATTTAGGCTGTCCGTTCTTCACTCTAAGACAGGGCCATCAACTCTTTTTTATTTTTTTTTGTAAAGACTTATTTGAGAGAGAGAGAGAGAGAGAGAGAGCGAGAGAGCATGCACACGCACACAGGGGTAGGGGCAGAGGGAGTGGGAGAGGAAATGCAGACTCTGCGCTGAGTGCAGACAGAGCCCATTGCAGGGCTTGATGTTATGACCTGAGATCATGACCTGGGCTGAATTCAAGAGGCCGATGCTCAACCAAATGAGCCACATGGTACCCCAAGACATTTGCTTTGTGAGCACAATCCGTCTTCTTTGACCATTACCAGGTTTCTTTCTAAAACATCCTCTTTCCCATGTTTTCCTGTTCCTGAATGAGCTAATGAGAGAAAAATTCAATAACCATGGGTAACAGTTTGTTTACCAGGAAAAAAGAAAATGAAAACATTTAACCAAAAAAAACCCTGTCAACACAATGATAAAAGATATTTTGTCAGCACAATTTCATACAACTCTTCTATGTGAATTCTACGCACCTTGCATTGTAGCTCAAACTCGTCTGGTATGCTAGGAATACACTAGGTTCTTGCCTAGATATGTGATTATATTTACTTTTCACCTATGTAGATAATTTTCCTTCAACCTCCAGTAGGAGGCCAAACTCACTCACAATTCAATGCCCCTTGAGATCCCACCTAATTGATACTTGAGTCTTCCCAGATCACTACCACTGGAAGCAACTCAACCAATGAAGTACTTAATACTTTTAATCTTTCTTTTTTTTTTAATTTTAACTTTTTTTTTTACTTTCAATCTCCTTTTAGATTGCTGGCTTTTGGTATAACAGAAAAACATTTTTTTTCTATATTTTTTATTTATTTATTTGACAGAGAGAAACACAGCGAGAGAGGGAACACAAGCAGGGGGAGTGAGAGAGGGAGAAGCAGGCCTCCCGCCGAGCAGGGAGCCCGATGTGGGGCTCGGTCTTGGGTCTCCGGGATCATGACCTGAGCCGAAGGCAGTCGCGTAACCAACTGAGCCACCCAGGCGCCCCAGAAAAACATTTTATTAGAAGGTTTATTTGGGTAAGTAACAAGCTGACGTATTATTTAAATCATTCATTTGTATAATGGGATAATAACACCATTGTAGTAAAAAGAAGCAATAAAGAGAAACTATGGAACAGATTTTTAAACTGACAATGGCATTATTCAACTTCATCTGTCTCTATAACTAGGTGGTAAACTACTTAAGATAATAAATTCATAAATTCTTAGGATTTCTCATAGCAAAACGTGAAAAATCTGTGCTGCTCAAGGCTGGATCAATTTCAAAGTGATTTGATAAGAACATCTGTATACATTATACTTGAACAAAATTTTTTCAAATCTTTTCCTTAATCATTTATAGGCATCCATATTTATCTAAATGAAACTACATCAACAATAGCAATGAGCAAAGCAAGGACTAGAGATTTTTAGATCTTAAGCAGCATAACACGGATTACCTCAGAAGGCTGAATTAGTCAAATGAGCATTTCATCATTCTCTAATCAGTGTAATTACTCCTAATTCAAGGATTTACAGAGCAATTCATAACTAACCTAGGTACCAATTCTGATTTTTTCACCATCCTTTCTATGACTTCCAATACAAAAAAAGCAATATAAGTCTCAATAAAAATGCATGAGAATTTGATTCTTCAAAACCAAAACCACCACCTTGCTTACCAGGAAAAAAGAAAATGAAAACAAAAACCCAAAAAACCCTGTCAACATAATAAGAAGATATTTTGTCAGCACAATTTCATACAACTCTTCTGTATGAATTCTACCCATCTTGCATTGTAGCTCAATGAGCAGGAGGAGGGGGCCCACGAGATCTTTCTGTGATTATTCCAGGGATCACAGGCTTTAGGCAATCATTCCTGAATCTTAACTTTCTCTAAGCCATCAATTAAAATCTATATTTGAAAAACATTTGTTTTTATGGTGAAATGTATACAAGTAGGAGACATTAAAAACTTCTACTGATAAACAACATAGTGGTTTATAACCAGTGGTTCTCAACAATGGTTCCCATATGAGCAAAACCACCTTCACCTGAGACCATCTAAAGAAATGTACAAATACAAATTCTCAGGTTTTCCCCACATCCCAGACCTAGTGAATCAGTACCCCTGGGGTAATAAAGCTGAGCATTCTAGACCTCCTAGCACTTAAGGAACTCTCCAAGTGGTTCTTATGCACACTATCAAAGAAAATAGTTACTTAAACTTACCCTCCTGAGAGAACAGGTAATACCACTCGAACAAAGGGAGGATCAAATGGAAAGTTATCCTAAAATGTAAATGGGAAAGTTTAATTAATTTGAAGGAAACCCTTAATACTATATTATTTTGAAGATTTTAAAATAGTCTATAAAGAATGTGTGTATTTATTATCTGATGATGGGGGTCATAAAAGTAAAAATAATACCAAAAAGAAAATGAAGGAAAAACCATTGCCAAAAAAAAGATCATAACCAACTGAACAGTGTTTTGGTAGACTTGTGAAAAATATGAAGGGGTTCCACTTCCAATAAAACTATATAAAGGAACCATTCCAATAATGATAGACTAGATAACTTAGATCAATCCTCTAGTTGAAAACTAGAAGGGGTGGACACAATTTAACAATTACAGAACTAAGATCAGGAAGGAAAAGGGAACCCTGGAGAGCTGGGCCTCTCCTCCCGCCCCCCCCCCACCCCCCAGCTTAGGTTTTCTTTCAATTACAGAAGAGGAAGATAAGAAGTCAAGAAGCACTAGAGAACTCAGACTCACACTCGCAGGGCTGGGGAGATAAAAATTGGAGCTGGAGTCTACCAAGGAGAGGCGTTGACAAGTCTCCCACACTTTAGGTTGGGACCCTGAAGGACAAATGACAAATTGACCTAACTGACAAGGAATGAAGTCCAGTTTTACATCACCTAAATCCCTGACTGGATTTATTGATCCTGGGCTGCTAGTGCCCAAGCCAGACAGGGGCAAATGTAAACCCTCTCTGGAGAAGGATACCATCCAAGGCTTCCAAAATTAGCCAATTTTGCATTTATAATGTCTATTACAAAATAGACAGTTACACAAGATTTAAGACAAACATGTCTAGGAAATAAGAAGCAAACGACACAAAAAGCATAAGAGTTCAAGATTAACACAGTTATCAGACATAGTTTTTAAAATAACTATGCTGAATATGTACAAGGAAAGAAAAGATTGAAAACCCTGGTAAAGGACTAAAATTACAAAAATGAACCATACAGAAATTGTAAAACTTACAAATGCAATGACTGAAATCAATAACTCAACATATACATTTTAACCACAAGAGAGACTTAGTGGAAGAGAAATTCTGTATACAGGAAAATAGGCCAAAAAGACATCCAGATTGAAGCCAAGAGAGAAAAAAAAAGTAGAAAATGCAGAAAATAATAAGACACAAGGGAATGTATTGGAAAGTATTTCAACAGAAACAATGGAAGCCCCAATGAGGGAAAGGTAAGTTTTTGAGTTGCTGAAAGGAATTTCAAACCTAGAAATACCTTCTAAAAAATGAATTCACAATAAAGTTATTTTCCTTTGAGGAGACCCAAGCTAAAGGAAATAAAAGGATATTCTTCAGGCAAGAGAAATAGGACTCTAGATGGAAATATGGAGAATAAAGACCATGAAAAGAGCAAATACACAGGGCCACATGGGTGGCTCAGTGGGTTGAGCCTCTGCCTTCGGCTCGCGTCATGATCTCAGGGTCCTGGGATCAAGACCTGCAGGGAGCCTGCTTCCTCCTGTCTCTCCACCTGCCTCTCAGCCTACTTGTGATCTCTCTCTGTCAAATGGATAAATAAAATTTAAAAAAAAAGGCAAATATGCAGTTATGAATGAATACAGACTAATTATAGAACAATGATGTATAGCTTATTTGGCAAAGAATCCACATTCTAAGTCTTTGCACTGGCGAGGAGAAGGCAAAATACAAATTAAATTTATGTTAGACTTCGACAAGGATATACACTGTAGCTGTTACATGGTAAAGACGAGTAAGAGAACACCTAAGTACTACGCTAAAAGAGGTGAGAGACTGGAGCAAGAAAAAGGAAAAAATCCAGAGAATGAGAAAAAGGAACATGGAACAAACAAAGAGAAATAAAAAGCACTTGGGAGATGTGAGATTAAAACCCAAATTTCAATAATATTAAATGCAAATAGCTATTAATTAAGACAAAGACTGTCAGACTTGATAAAAATATATGAAGAGAAAAGGAACATCAGCTAATTCTCCGGCTACCAAGTACAATTCTCTTTTTCAAATTCAGTCCTGGAAACAGATTTCCTGAAGAACAAGAGCTTTTTCTATTTATGAACTACATCAACAGTGGTAGCCAAGAGCATTAGCAGTCAGTCAGCCTCCTGGTGGTCAGGAAGCCACGAAGGCTGCCCCTCATTTTCCTGTAGGACTGGGGTATGGAAAAAGCGTATTGTCTCTAATACAGACACGACAAGAACTCTAAGAGAAATTACCTTCAATTTCTAGGGTCAAATAAAAGGAAAGAAAGAACTAGTTGTCTCTTAAACCAACTGGAGGCCAAGGGAGCTAAACCAATTATCTGTCTCATCCACTTATTGCCAATAAACATCAAAAATACAGTTTTAACTGGAAGAGTAAGCAGAGTAATTCCAGTAACTGACTTCAACTCCCTACTTCCACCCATCCTCAAATAAGATTCTAAGGAAAATATAAACCATAAAAATTCAATCCTAATAGGAAAGGAAGATAAAAAGCACCCTTCTGGTGGTTAAAACAGATCATCTTAGATTTCCACTGCAAGGGAGAACGTACCCACACAAGGCGCCAACTTCATGACAATTATTATGAGCTACTTCCAAATAAACTGTACATAACAGGTGAGCTACTTAACACATATGATGAAGGGCACAGATGCAAAGCTTGGTAAAGTACAACTTCATTTAATCTCCTACCCTTTAGATCTTTAAATATGTGATTCCAAATGATCAACCTTTCAACTGATTATATGACCAGGAGAACTACCTTCATTTTAAGTAATTCTTCAGAGTAACTCCTTCACATCAAAACCTAGGGACTCAATCCCATCAACTGCACCATGGAACTCAGTAACTGATATTTTACAGAAGTAAGAGTTCCTTAACGGGTTATAGTGGGGAGGATGAGAGTGACTGTTAAAATAGACATCTGAGTTCTCTGGGTCTACTGACTCGGAATCTGAGAATCTCAAGGTTTACAAGGATATCGTGAAGTTTTCAATTCAACATTTTGGCCTCTCAAGAAAATTCTAATGATAAGGAACATTCTATTCTTGAAAAACTCACTGAATTGTTCTACATAGTTATCACTTTCTTACACTGAGCTGAAAATCGCCTCTTTAAAGTGTGACTTACTAGTTTTAATGTCATGCTTTGTGTTAATCAAAAACAAAAATAAAACCATCCACATACACAGCCCTTTAAATAGTTAAGAACAAGCTCTCATGAACCCCTATGTTCTTCTCTCTAAATCTACAATTTAACCACCTACCTCAGGACATGGAAATCTCTTTCAAATCCTTGCCACTATTTTCTAAATGAACCCAAATTTGTCTAAATAAACACTTCCTAAAGTACTATCTCAGAATTCAGTTCAGTAATTCAAATACAGCTGGAAAAACCAGAGCACCACTTCCTAAAGAGCATAGCATAATACAATTGCCAAGCGTCCGATGAATCTTATTAGATTCCCTCTTATTAGGTCCCCATTCCCTTCTGCCCCTATCCCCAACCTGTGTTATAGTATATCTCAAGTTCCATTTTCTTACTGCTTATGACTTTCGAGCTGCCACCATGGACATCTGAGGCCATAAATACTGTTCATGCTCCTTCTTGTAAATCATTTTTCTGAGTCATACCTGCTATCCTCCAATTCTATGAATCCTGATACTTAATAACTTGGTTGTTCTGTTTGCCAAGTCACTTAGTTCAGAGCAATCACATGCTTCCCAGCCCTCTTAAGAAATAGTCCAGCCCTGGTATCCAAAATCTATAAAGAACTACTCGAACTCCCAACCCAAAAAGAAGATGAACACATCAACAAATGGGCAGGAGACATGAAGAGGCACTTCTCCATAGAAGATATACAAATGGCTAACAGACACATGAAAAAATGTTCAGCGTCACTAGCTATCAGGGAAATTCAAATCAAAACCACACTGAGATACCACCTTACACCAGTCAGAATGGCCAAAATTAACAAGTCAGGAAACAACAAGTGTTGGGGAGGCTGTGGAGAAAGGGGAACCCTCCTACACTGTTGGTGGGAATGTAAACTGGTGCAGCCGCTTTGGAAAACAGTGTGGAGATTCCTTAAAAAATTAAAAATAGAGCTACCCTATGACCCTGCAATTGCACTACTGGGCATTTACCCCAAAGATACGGATGTAGTGAAAAGAAGGGCCATATGTACACCAATGTTCATCGCAGCAATGGCCACAATTGCCAAACTGTGGAAAGAGCCAAGGTGCCCTTCAACAGATGAATAATAGATAAAGAAATGTGGTATATATATACAATGGAATACTATGCCTCCATCAGAAAGGATGAATATCCAACTTTTGTAGCAACATGGACTGGACTGGAAGAGATTATGCTGAGTGAAACAAGCCAAGTAGAGAAAGTCAAGTATCACATGATTTCACTTACTTGCGGTGCATGAGGGGCAACCTGGAGGACAGTGGGAGAAGGAAAGTAAATGGGAAGTAGGGTAATCCAGGGAGAGAAACAAAACAACAGAGACTTTGGACACAGAAACAAACTGAGGGACTTGGAGGGAGGGGGGTGGAGGGATGGGAGAGCCTGGTGGTGGGTACTGGGGACACCTATTGCGTGGAGCACTGGGTGTGGGGAATGGAGAATGAATCTTGGAAGACTGGAAAAAAAAATTTAAGTAACAATAAAAAAAAAAAAAAAATAGTCCAGCCCTAGCAATGGCCCTTCTTTCTGGTATCGGGAGTCACGCACGGTCCAGAAAGGCAAATGCAACAGAATTTCAGCCATTTACCTCCCAGATCATCCCCTCCCTGAAGTTCTACCTAGACAGAGTAGGAAAATATCATGAAAACATTAAGTACAGCACAAGTCTTTCAATTTCAGGTTCCTGGTCAAAATTTCCTATTCCCTTAAAGATACCTCTTAAGAAAGTGGGAGGGAAGGGACACACAAGGGGCTTTCAAAGGTCCTGGGTGGGGGTGGGGGTGGGTGGATAGAAAGAAATAGACCCTAATTTTTTTGAGTATAACTGACACAATTTACATCAGTTTCCGGTGTAAAGTTATATTTCTTAAGCTTGGTCTTGGACACGAGGGCATATGATTTAATGAAACTGTTTAGACTGTCCAGGTTAAAACATTCTGTATATTAAAAAAAAAAAAAAGCTACTATCCTAGATTATTTCTTCACAATATGAATCAGTAAAAATGTAGTCACATTAGCAAATCAGCAAATATATATACCAGACTCATTCTCTAGGAAGACAACCCAACTGACAACCACAAAAGTTTCTATAATAACAAAATTGAGGGAAAATACAGACACTTTGACATTTGTGTTATTTGAAGAAAGTTCAATCATAAATAAGGATATATCCCCAAATAAAAATATATAGACACAAAAGCTAAGTAAAAAGCTTTCAGAAAATTAGTCTTTTTGTAAGTATAAAATATTCTTTCACATCTCTGCTTTCTTCCTTCAAACCCCTCCTATCTGTCTACTCTCACCTATTCCTACCACCATCATCTGTCATTACTCTTTGCCCAGATTAAAATCAAAGCCCCAACTAGTCTCTCAGAAATCTACTCTATCTTATCCAAAACCTATTCTGATGCTGAAGACATAATTATTTACAAAAATAATAATAATAAGCCTAACAGATCAATCATGTCCCTACCTAAACACCACTACTGGCTCTTTACTGTATAAGGTTAAGGTCCCAGACTCTTCATCATGATCTCCGAAGCACTATAGCCTTCATCACAGATCAGGATTATATTTTAGATCCCTCCATGTCCTCAAGCACTAAAGTCTACCTAACTGAGATGCAAAAAATATACTTATCTGTAAGACAACTGTTACATAAATTTTTTTCTCCCCAATTTAAAAGAACGCAGAAAAAAAAAATGCTCCATAGAATTCAAATATATAACTCCTTAAAACCACTTCCTAGTTTTTTTGAAACAAAGGATTGCAAAGCACTACATTTATCCACAACACTGCTCTGAAGAGCCTTGTATAGGTCTCCTGGTGTACCTAAGTACTCATTTTCCTTGGGGTACATACTGTGTGGAGAATTCCTGAACCACAGGGTATGAATGCCTCCTACTTTACCAAGTAATACCAAATTATTCTCCAAAGCAATTATAAAAATATATATTCCCATTAGAAACATATGGAGTCCCCTTAACATTTTCTTACCTTAAAAGAGAAGTTAAGCAAAATATATTCTATGCCTTCTTTTTCTTTTAAGATCTGAAGATCACTGTGCAAAGGACTATCAGGATCAACCCTAAGAATTACAAAACAAAAAACAATTCAAATAAAAAACCAATAGAGTTTTTCTCCCTAACCACAAAAACGAACCAGTTCAAGGGCTAAAACAGAGCACTTCGGGTAAGTCTCAAACGTAAAATTACTCTATGGTCCCAGGAAAAATAAATCACAACAGCCTCGGATTCCTTGGGATTAAATGTCCAAAAAGGATGCTCTGAATCCATTTCCACAAGGGGATTCAAAGTGAGCAGTTATTCTAAAGGAATGTCATATGTACATAAATTTTCTCAAGAACTCAACAAAAATTAATATGTGTCTCTAAAATTGTAGTTCTAGCCAAGAGGTTCAAGGAGAGAAATTTATCATAGACAAGACCAGAAAAAATGAAATCACTAACAAAATCTAAATCTGTCTACAACTGTTCTATGTATTCAGGCCTACTCAAATTCCTCTTTCCAAATATAAACTGGATACCATGGTCAATCAGGTTATTAAATATACTTTTATTTCTATGGTTCCCGATTATCTCACTAACACTTTATCCCACGGCTGGTTCTTCTTTTTCTTCTTCCTCTTTCTGACTTTACTTATTTAAGCCCAAGAAACGGCTGCTTTTAACAATCTGAAAACTGTCTATAGAAACACAGTCCAACATTCTAAATACAAACATTGCATACCAGGTATCAAATCAGGGAGAATGAGAATCTATCATCACAAAGACTGGGTTAGCATCTAGGAGTCACTTACTTCTGCAGCTTAACATGCCAGTCATATAAACTGTCATTTATGAGTTCCACTGAATAAATCCCTGTAAAGATGTAGAAACATAAGTCACTTTTTTTTTCGTTTAAAGAGAGGGGTCGGGTTAAGGCAGAGGGAAAGAGGAAATTACAAGCTAGGCAGGGAGCTCGACGTGGGACTGGGTCCCATGACCCTGAGATCATGACCTGAGCCAAAATCAAGTGTCGGATACTTAACCAACTTAGCCACCCAGGTGCCTCTAGGTTATTCTTTATTCGATCTTATAACTACTACTTCAGTGTAAATGAACTCATTAAATAATCACCAAAATCCAGAAATTTTGCTATGAAAACACGGAATAAATAAGCTATATAAAGCCATCAATGAAGGCGATTCTTCAGTGAGTTGAGAGACTGACTGTGAGTGGGAGGGGAAAGAACTATGCAAAATCCTATGTACTTTAAGACTCTTCTTTTATGCATATGCAAATATTTCTATAAAAATGGGATCCCTCTATGGAGTTTTATAACCTTTCTTCAACTTTCCGGGGTATCTTTCCAATTTAGTATATAAGAAGTCTATTGTCAGTCTTTTTTTTTTTTTTTTTTTTAAAGATTTTATTTATTTGACAGAGAGAAACAGCCAGAGAGGGAACACAAGCAGAGGGAGTGAGAGAGGGAGAAGCAGGCTTCCCGCCGAGCAGGGAGCCCGATGTGGGACTCGATCCCGGGTCTCTGGGATCATGACCTGAGCCGAAGGCAGTCGCTTAACCAACTGAGCCACCCAGGCGCCCTATTATCAATCTTTTTTAACAACTCTATGGAAATAATTTTATGGATATACCATCACTTTACCAATTCCACCCTATATCTGATTAATTTTTAATTTTTTGCTACTACAAACAATGTTATAACAAACAAGTCATTATTTAACATTTAAAAGTAAACCCGTATTTAAATATTTAACTGCACTTGATTAGGTTTCTACAGATAATTTCAGACTTCTAATAAGAAAAACAGGATGCCAAAACTTCTAATAACTCAGAATCAAGTTTGGCTTACCTTGCACTCCAAAGCAGAATTTATTTTTTGCTTTTGTTTTAAGTAAGTTCTAACAATTTGGATTTGATCTCTCTGAGAATTACTGAATCGATCACAAAGGTACCTTTTCAAATATATTAAAATGTGGCTCTTTTCCTTATTTTAGTACAGCTAGAATCTCTGACAATAAAAGGGAATTTTACTTCAATTAGAGGTGTTTCACAAGATTTAAGTCTTTTTTTTTTTTTTTAAGATTTTATTTATTTGACAGCGAGAAACACAGCTAGAGAGGGAACATAAGCAGGGGGAGTGGGAGAGGGAGAAGCAGGCTTCCCACCGAGCAGGGAGCCCGATGTGGGGCTCGATCCCGGTCTCCGGGATCATGACCTGAGCCGAAGGCAGTCGCTTAACCAACTGAGCCACGCAGGCGCCCCACAATATTTAAGTCTTATTAGATAATAAAGAACACTCAAAGTCAAATGAGGCAATGAATAAAAAGAAAAACCTATTTTTGAAGTGATACCATAACTACCTATACAATAAAAGTTGGTTTGTTTTCAAAAAATAAGGAAAAATCCAAAATCAACTCAGCAACAGCTCTTTGTTCATATAATATGTATCTTATTTACTTTTCAAAGCAGATATTACTCGTACTTTTTCCAGAAGCTAAAAATCATATGAGCTAATCCCTGTCAGCAAGAAGACAAAAAAATTAGGTCTCCATAAAAACAATTTTCAAAAACCCAAAGAACAAGTAAACTCATCCTATTTTACCTTCTGCATCTGTTAATAACTTGATTAAATATGCATTTCATATCCCTAAAATAAAGTTAATAACCACTTCTGTTTCTATCCATTACATTTTAAGAACTGAAGTTTACCATCTGAAATGTGGAAGCAGCATAAGGACGACAGAGTAGAGATCCAGAGGCCCTTACCTGCTTTGTAACTCTGTGACCTGTATATGTCCCTGAGCTCTTTCATAAGTCTATCTGAAGCTTGCACAGACCCGGATACTGCAGCCTGCAACACAAAAACTGCTGTTTACCAGGATCTACAGTGTCAAATAACTAAAGATTTCAGGCATACAAACCTGAAATGAAAGTTTACAATGAGATTATAAAAACAGATCACAACTCGACATTAAAAAAAGAAATCAAAGAACTTTAATTGAGGATTATGAAGCTTCAACAGAAATATAAAATGGGGGACAACTCTGACTCAATTACAGTTTCTTTTCTTTTTTTTTTGATATTTTATTTATTTGACAGAGAGAAACACAGCGAGAGAGGGAACACAAGCAAGGGGAGTGAGAGAGGGAGCAGCAGGCTTCCCCTTGAGCAGGGAGCCCGATGCGGGGCTCAATCCCGGGTCTCCGGGATCATGACCTGAGCCGAAGGCAGTCGCCTAACCAACTGAGCCACCCAGGCGCCCCCAATTTTTGGCTATTCTTATAGGTATGTAGTATCACCATCAATTTTTGAAAATACTAGAAGGCCCTTGACATTTTACACTATCAACTGAAACAGAGTTTCATTACTCAGACTCAAAGCAAGAATATTATACTGAAGGTCTACTTCACGTATTAAGAAACAGTAATAACATGTTCACCTGCATGCAATGAGTTTCAGTTCTTTTCCATGTTGGGATTTCTCTAAAAATGAAAATGCACCAATGTCTTATTCTAAGACTGAATATGAATGTCAACTATATCTCGCAGGACAAAAATATTTAGAATTCCCTTATTTAAAAAAGAACTGATCATGTAAAATTTAAAATGTTAATGACTGCACTACACTTTGGGGGATGGGTGGCAATCAGGGTCACAAAGCTATTACTTCCTAGCTTTGGGACCTTGAGTACATTACTTAACAGGTTTAAACTGTACTTTCACACCTATTAATTGGAACAATATTTTATTAAGTGGCTATAAAGGCTAAACGGGAAGGTATGTAAAATTTAAAGTACTTAGAGTCCCTCATGTGAAAGCATTCAATAATTTGTATTTGTTTTGATTCTAATATACAAAGTGAAAGCAATCACGAGAGCCAGAAATTAATGATTAATTTAAATGCTACAAACTTTTTTTTTAAATAATCAAGATAAGGGCAGAGCTAAAATTTCTTTGCTCGCTGGAAAAAAAAAGATCTGCAAATTAAATTAATACAGTAAGACTGAAGGAGAGAGAGTAATCTATCTGTTTCCAACATCTGGCATTTCTCTACATAATAATTCATTCCTGTTTTTTGAGAACCTATGCCCAGCAAAGGTCCTCAAATGTCATGGGTTCGATAAAGAGCCCTAAAACAAGGCAGTGAGTAAGAAGGAAGTGTTGAGGGGCGCCTGGGGGGCTCAGCTGGCTAAGCGACTGCCTTCGGCTCAGGGCATGATCCCGGAGACCTGGGATCGAGTCCCACATCGGGCTCCCTGCTCGGCAGGAAGCCTGCTGCTCCCTCTCTCACTCCCCCTGCTTGTGTTCCCTCTCTGGCTGTGTTTCTCTCTGTCAAATAAATAAATAAAATCTGAAAAAAAAAAAAAAAAGAAGGAAGTGTTGAAACAAAAATGCCCCACTTCTGGCATTTTATAAGAATCACTCTCATTTATTCTTCTCAGCAATCATCCAAAAGGTATATATTATCCATATTGTATAGCTGAGGAAACTGAAGCCACACAGCTGTTTTTATTTTTATTTTTATTTTTTTTATTTTTTTTTCACAGCTGTTTTTATTACCAGACTAAATGTTCATTTCATGCCCCATGTCACTTCACATAAAAGTTATGTTAAGTAAAGGGAAAAAATACTTTTGGTTTGGTTAGAGCACGACAGACCAGAGGGCAGCTTGGTGGAGAAGAATTTAAATTGTACTTTGTAGAAGACATTAAATTTAAATATACAGATCTCACAGGAGAAGGATAAGCAGTATAAATAGTCTGGAAAGGACGTATACACGGTGAATAGCTGGTTAATTCCAGCCCGTAAAAAGCAGATCCGCGCGGCAAAAAGCTCCCAACAGATAAGACACTTTAACAACCACCACCGCCACCCACTAGGGCAACAAAACATGGCTGAATCCACGACAAAGGCAAGGGTGGAGGGCAGCTTACACTGGTATCTAAATGAACTGCCCAGTTTTATATTATTACTTGTAATTACTCAATCCCAAAAGCGCAGGTTCTAAGTATTTGGGCCTACTTACATTGAGATGATCTTGCCTTTGAGTCTTCCTAATTTTCTCTAGTATTGCCAAGTTTTCTTTTTCAATTCCTTCATCTTCTGACTTTTTTCCACTAATAGGCTCTTCTTCCTTCATTTCATAGTGATCTAAGTCTTCTATATCCTAGGTGAAAAATATTAGCTTATTTAAACTTATGCAAAAGTTAAATTATTCTTTGACAGGGAACGGAAAAGAGAATAGGGAAGGGAAAAGCGTGTTCACATTTAGTTCAGGTTTCCTTCTTTTATAGCCTACATTTTGTTTAAAAGCTAGAAACTGAGTAAAGCATATTTAATAGATTTTTAAAGTCATAACTATTACCAAACAAATCTCCTATTAAAAGAACCTTTTAAAACAGTTTAGCATTAGGTATAAAGAACCTTATTTATACTTTGTTCCAGTGACTTGACTTCTAGAAATCTATTGTAAGGAACTAATTTAAAATGTAAACACAGACTTAGGCATAAAGATGCCTACTTAACCTTTATAGCCACAACCCCCCCCCCCAAAACTGCATGTGCAAAAATGCCCAGCGCTGGGCAGTGCTTGGGTGGCTCAGTTGGTTACGTAGCCGACTATTGGTCTCAGCTCAGCTCAGGTCATGACCTCGGGGTTGTGAGACGGAGCCCAGTGGCAGGCTCATTGTAGAGTCTGCTTGAAATTCTCTCCCTCTCTCTCTCTCATTTGCCCTGCTTACACTTGCACTCGCTCAGATTCTGTCTCAAATACGCAAAATCTTAAAAACAAAACAAAACAAAAAACCACAGCAGGTAACTCAATACCACACAATATGAGAAAACCGTTAAAATGCTAACATAGCACATTCATTTCTTCTGCAACAGATTAAGAAACTAAAGGGTGGTGAGGATGGCGGCACCGTGAATGGACAAGGCTGGTCCCCGTGGGTGCCAGGTTCCAAGCTCAACTGGCTCTCGCTGCTTCCGGCTGTTGCCTGGGTGTGAGGCAGAGCAGCAGCCCCAACCCAAAGCTGAGACCCCACCAGGGGAGGGCCCCATCACAACCTTGGGATGAGCTGGAGCACTGGGGGCCCCTGGGCGACCACAGGGCCTATACTAGTTAGAGCTGTGCTATCCAACAGGGGAGACTCTTATATTAGGGTCAATAAAATGTATTAAATGGAAAAAATAATGCAATGAAAAACAAAGACTACAAAACTGAATATACAGAATCTCAATCATGCTAAAATAAGCACACCAAAAAAGAGGCTAAAAGGACATATACTGAAATAATAATAAGCTCTAGAGACATTTAGTGCTTTTCCTTCTTTTCCAAGTTTTCTGTAGCGAGCACCTACTGATTTTTATAATTAGGAAAAAGGTTAGATTAGGAATTTGAGTAACAGCCCTTGGCTAACATCTTTCATCACTACATCGTTCTCCTTCCTCCTTTTCCATATCATCTACTTGTGTTTAAACAAGTCTATGCAGAACTTTTTAAAACCCTACCTTTTTCTATTATCTTAACTTCTCTTTACTTCAATCATCAAAATCTCTAAAGAAGTACTTGATGCTTACCATTTCCATATTTTAAGGAAACTAATTCACTGTGATTTGTAGACCGGTTTAAAACCATTTCCATCTAGACATAGTGGTCTCTTTCTTTAGAATCTCATCTCTTTAGCCCCCATTATATTCCTTTCTTATTCAAACCCTGTCCATGACCTCATGTTTCATGGAGCTCCCTCCCGATTTGTACCTTTCAGCCCCAATGTTCCATCCCGCACTTATTTTCTTCAGAGTTCTTACAAACGTCCTTAGTCTCTCCTGTTCCTCCTCCTCCACCTTCAAACTCAGCCACACTCCTATCTATACCATACACCTTCTCCACTTGAGTATTAATGATAAATTCTGTTCGGTGCAGATTATCTTTATAAAACAACACTCTCAGCACACTATTCTCTGGTTAAGGCCCTTTTCTCAATAATCACACCCATATAAACACATTTGTCTCTAATTCCAGACTTTAAGCCATCTGCTTTTCTAGCCAACCTTGCTTTTCATGACTACAGCACATCAATCTTATTCTCCCCAAAAGACAGCTCCAGTGCATCTGGCGTCATGATTTCAGGGTCCTGGGATTGAGGCTTGTGTCAGGCTCCCTGCTTGGCGGGGAGCCTGCTTATCCCTCTCCCTGTACCCCTCCCCATGCCATGCTCTTTCTTTTGCACATGAATGGTCTGTCAAATAAATAAATAAAATATTTTTAAAACATTATTCTGCTTGCAGATTCACAAAACAAACCACAACTACTTCTTTAGTTTTAAGGCATTCGAAGACGTGTATTTAGATTTAAGATTCTGCATATCAAGAAAATAAGGTAATAACATTAATTATGAGATCCAAAACAGTAAGAAGGTTTTAAAATCAAGACTGTGAAATTCAAATACCTTTTACATGGTCAATGAAAGATACAGAATTTAAACACAAAGCTTCAGAGCCTGAAAACTTCTAAAATTTTATCAGTGCCTCTAACTAAACTGGCCTACGGTCAAGGTCTTAGAATCTGCCCTCCTAAATTCTTAGATGATTTTTCAACAGGAGATAGTTTCATTACTTCTAGTGAGTAGTCCCTGAAATGTTCTTAACTTCTCCTTTTATTTAAATTCAGAATTTCTGAAACGTAGTAGTTCCTGTTCTTAAAAATAACCAAATATGAATTAAGTACTGATCATTAGTAAATGTAAATATAATCTTAATGGTAAATGTTAAGATTTTCTAGGAAATCAAACATTTTGCTCAAAAATATATCATTAATGCAAACTAAAGCCAGACTTTAGAAATTATATTCAATTCCAAAATAAAGGAGATCAGACAATTACTAAAATATTCAAAAATGAAGATACCGTGTTTATAAAATGTGACTCTTACATAAAATACCTACTTCAGCCATCTCTTCCTCTTCCTCCTCTTCTGAAGTCACTTCTTCTGTGGTCCCATTCTGAAAAAGGAAAAGAATTTGCTAGGGCTACACAAAATAAGCACATACGGAGGACAACAGAAGACTTGAGGGACAAACTGCCAGTCATCTGTTACGATAGTTCCACTAACAGAATTTATTCCAGTTGAATATTTACTTTTTTTTTTTTTTAAAGATTTTATTTATTTGACAGAGAGAAACACAGCCAGAGAGGGAACACAAGCAGGGGGAGTGAGAGAGGGAGAAGCAGGCTTCCCGCCGAGCAGGGAGCCGGATGTGGGGCTCGATCCCGGGTCTCCGGGATCATGACCTGAGCCGAAGGCAGTCGCCCAACCAACTGAGCCACCCAGGCGCCCCTGAATATTTACTTTTAAATCCAGGTTTGATGTGACAATATTTATCAGCTTTTTAAAAAAACAACTCTGAACAATTCAACTTGATAGCTGCCTTGAGAATAAACAATGGCAATTAGTCCAATATAAAGCAAAACTGGAAAAAAAAATTAAAATATTCTAATTTAAAATAAAACATTTAATACATATGGCTATGTATATAAGGTCAATGGCTTCTTTCACTTAAAACAAATATCCCAAACCATGGGTTCCTCAAAATATCTACCTTTTAAACTTTGAAAAGCCTGAATCTTTCCATAAGTTCCATTGTCTTACATTTTAAAAGGTAAAATGTGTCATAAAGCAGTAGACATTTCACAAAACTCAAAAATTATAAAGTGACTGCCATTTCAGTAAAGAGCCATTTTTCTTTTTCAAAACATGTCATTTACCACAAACAACTTCTCTACAAGATACAACCTACCACTCACTCACAAATAATCTGATGGGGTTTTAGGAGGGGCCTTCATAGCTAGCTTTGGCAGAGTTCAAAAAGACGTTTTCTAACCAGAACACAGTTCACAACACAATGCATAGAATTAGAAGGATATTTTCTTCCTTCTACAAATACTTGCTGTACTTGTTCCAGCTACAGCTGGTAAGGAACACTTTCCTATATAGGAGGCCTAACTTGATGGCTTCTTAGTATAGGTGTCAGATCCAGAGAGAAAAGACACATTTTAAAAATATAACTCAACACAGCAGCAAAAACTAACTCACTCACCTCCTCTTCCTTAAACTCAGGAGCTAGAAAGTTTGCTTGGCACTACCTCTCCATTCACATGCCTTAGCCAGAGCACAGGTGTACAAACCCAGAGGTGGGGGGAGAGGAGAGGCCACAGCAGAGAAGAGTGACAATTACTGAGGGTACTCACATCAACCACTGACAATGTGATTGATGGAATACCTCATCTATAGTGAGCAGATAACCAAGTATCACCAGATACTTGAAGAAAACTGGCAATCTGGGAAAAAGGCACCAAGTTGAACATACAGAACAAGTGACCTAAAGCATTATTAATGAAGAAAAGAAAACAACAATCCTTAGCATTACTTGAAAAGATATTGTATCCACAAAATATAAAAAAGATAACCACGCAAAGGAAAAGACAGCTCTGGGAAATAAAAAAGATTTCCTCCTCCTCAAAAAAAAAAAAAAAAAAAAAGCTAAAGGAAAAAAAAAAACACGTAGAAGGACCAGAGAGCACAATGGATTTGAATGAACAAAACATTTATGACTAAGAAGATGACCAAACTGTTACATTCCCTTATAATATGGAGAAAAATGATATGGGGTGTGGACAGGAAGGGGTACAGATATAGAGGAGTTAAGGGAAATGGGAGATGGGAATACCCGGAACTAATATTCATCTGCTATTTATCCGTAAGACTGAGAGAAAGAAGTAAGAGACAAAACTTGTCAAGCTAAAGAAAGACTTCAGAATATTAAGTGGGTCTGAATGCCCCAAAGGCATACTGAAAAGTAAAACCCTATACTTCACAATTAAAGAAAAAAAACCATATCAACTTCCAGAAAGGAAAAAAATACAGGAAAAGAAGAACCAGACATCAGGCTTTTTCATTTGTAACCATAAATACTGGAAGATAAAAGCATAAAGAACCTAGAAGAAACTCAATTATGAACTCTTTGTCTAGTTCCACTGGGATAGGTACCATATCTGTTTCTTTGCCACTGGATCTAGAGAATATTTTGTATAGAGTCAGGTGGAAGGTGTTGAACGAATAATAAAAACAGATACAGAGTATTCAAGGAACACTCTCCACGCACAGTCCCACAAATCCTTTCTAGAAATAAAAATAGAGACGTTATTGAGGAATATTTTTTCAGAGACAGGAAGTAACCATGGAATAGAAGATACAGCAATAAGCAAAGACATAATAACACCAATGGTTAAGTTTAAGCAACTGTCGAAAATTCAGCTCAGAAGTTACAGGCCATATTGTAAATAGCGAAAAACTAAAAATAGCCCCAAGGCCACCTGAGAATGTTAAAAACTTTTTCTACAGAACTCTTAGGTTTAAGAAGAAATTGACCCTCGTTCCCCAGTAAACCAACTTCTAAGTATGTGCCCAGAAAAATGCTTACACAGGTATCCCGAAAATAAGGACAAGAATGATCATGGTAACACATTCTTTTTTTTTTTTTTAAAGATAGACTTATTTCTTTGAGCTAGGGAATAAGAGAAAGCGCAAGTACAACTGGGAGAAATAGAGGTAGAGGGAGAGAGAGAATCTTAAGCCTACTCCGCTCTGAGCACAGAGGCCGACTGGGGCTCAACCTCAGGACCCTGAGATCAGGACCTGAGCCAAAACCAAGAGTCAGAGGCTTAATCAAGGGCACAAACCTGGCGCCCCACACTGTTCCTAGCAGCAAACTGCAATCAACTCAAAAGGATGAATCTGTTATGGTATGTTCAAAAAAAGGAATAAATATAGCAATGAAAAAGAACTACAGTCACACATATGAATACATTTAACACACATTTGTTAAGCAAAAGACAAAGATCACACAAAGAACACACTTAATATAAAGCTTAAAAACAATCAACTCTAAATCAGACTGTTGAGAAATGCAGATATATAGGATAAAAATGAGGGAAAGGAAAAGATTAGTACAGAAGGGAATGATCATCTGGAAGGAGCATGCAAAAGGTTTCTAGTGCTAGCAATACTTTGTCTTCACCTGGGTCGGGGGGGGTGGTACTTCCCAGGTATTCACTGTAACTATCTATTATAGTAATATTCATAAGTTTCAATACCTATACAACTCCTTGTGAAATACAACAAATATGAACAAAAGATGGAATCAAATCACTTAAGATATACAAACCATTTAGAAAATAAATATACTAAATCTTAAAGCATATGCAATGAAGTCAAACCACACACAGAAGAAAATGTGTTCCTTTACATGTCTGTTAAAGCCATTTAAATCACAGTGATCCAATAAACTAGAAAAACAAAACAGAGCTAAAACTCACAAAAAAATGAAAACAAAAATTAGATTTTAAAAAATAAAAGGACTCTTTTAAAAGACCAATATAATAAAATAGACAAGCTTCTGACAAGTAATCATGATAAATAAAACAACTTAAGAAATGAAAAGAGCTTCCAAACCATATATTCAAAAGTAGAGATGAAGTGATTTTTTTTTTTAGAATCTAAAATTACTAAAATTGACTAAAGAATTGGAAAAAATGAAGATTAATCCTTAGAAAAAGAGAAAAATGGATCATGCTCAGATGTTTATTGAACCCATGGTTTCTGAACCTTGGAAGTACTGATATTTGGGGCTAGATAATTCTCTGTCATGCAGGACTGACTGGACATTGTAGGCCATTCAGTAATATACCCTCTACCCACAAAATGCCCAGAGCACTCCCCCCAGCCAGCTGTAACAACGAAAATTATCTCCAGATATTCCCAGATGTGTCATGGGAGGCAAAATTGGACCAAGCTGTAATTTTATTTAAACTGTCCTAGACTTTGGGAGCACCTGGGTGGCTCAGTCAGTTAAGTGTCTGCTCTCGGCTCAGGTCCTGATCCCAGGGCCCCAGCATCAAGTCCTGCACAGGGCTCCCTGCTCGGTGCGGAGTCTGTTTCTCCCTCTCCCCCCCTGCTTGTGCTCTCTCTAGCTCTCTCTCAGTAAATAAAATCTTTAAAAATAAATAAACTGCCCTAGGCTATAGAAAAAAATACACAAAGTTTACCAAGTCATTTTGGGAGACTATTAACCCTGATACTAAAATGAAACAAGAGCCTAAAAGGTAGTAAGTAAACAAACCAAACTACATTACAATCTCATTTAAAGTAGAAAAAGCCAAAAATAAAGTACTGTGATATCCATTGTGTCCCTCCAAGCCACCACCTATGCAAGCGCTGAGTATTTATTATGAATATCAGGATGATATATTATATCTCTACACATGCAGTCATGAAAAACAAGGCAGATCTACACACACCGTGCCCATGATACATTCTAAAGTGAAAAACACAAGTTGCAGACATTCTTGAGCAGGCAAACTGAACATACTATATACATGTTTCTCCCATCTTCTCTCGTTCCTTAAGCTCCATTAGAATACAGTGAATAAACACTATGTAACACACAGTGATAACAAGAAAGGAAATGAGGCTACCAGCAGAAAAGACAATTCATGCATGCTAGCAGAGGACAGTAAATGGAAGACGGTAATTAACAGAGCAAATAAGTAAAGTAGGTTAGGGGATTAGAGGAGGCTAATTTGTCCCCTAGCACCCTGGAGAGCCTCTAGACTCTAAGACATTGGGTACACTAGACAGCACGAATAATGGATGGGACTGAAAACAGATCAACCAAAAGCCTATACGCAGAACAAGTCCAGTCCCCACGGCACACCCTACGTCCTTTTTTTTTTCTTTTTTTGGTAAGATTTTATTTATTTGTCAGATGAGAGAGAGAGAGAGAGGAGAACAAGCAGGGGGTTTAGCAAGCCAAGGGAGAAGCAGGCTCCCCACGGAGCAAGACGCCCGATGTGGAACTTGATCCTAATACCCTGGGATGAGGACCCTAGCCAAAGGCAGATGCTTAACCGACTAAGTCAGCCAGGCCTCCCTCTCCCCTATGTCCTTAAGCAGAACTCAGGCAGAGAGATCTACCTCAAGCAGGAGATTATAAAACTTCATGTCCACAGCAATGAAGTAGTTCCAGCCCCCATTTTTTATTATACCA
>PITA01015458.1:0-13187 GCA_004023965.1 Spilogale gracilis
AGGGAGGTCGTCCAGGCGGCGGGGGGCAGGGGGCAGTCGTCTAGGCGGCAGGGGGCAGAGGGCACCTTCCCTGCCCAAGCCCGCTCTGTGCCAGGCTCTGCTGGTATCCCGACATGGCGTGTAGTCTCAGCAACCCCCATGCACCCACTTCCTAGACCTAAAAAGTGGGATTTGGAGAGGGCGAGCTGCACGTGCTATCACTGGGCTTGGAGGGACGGGCGGGGGCTTCCCTGAGGTCTGCTCCCCCAGGCCCAGGCCAACACGGGAGCAGAGGCAGTCGTGGGGGCTTGGCAGTGGGTGGCCCGGCACAGCGCTGGCTGACCCCTCCTGGTGCTACAAGCGTCCATCCGGCTGGGTCCTCTGCAGGGCGTCCAGCAGGGCTAGCCGACTGCCAGGAGCTCCCGTAGAAGGAGAGGAGGGTAAGGCAGAAGGAAAAGTGAGGCGCACTGATCTGTCTTCATTAAAGATGTTGCTGTTTGGGGGCTCCTGGGTGGCCCCGTGAGTGAAGCATTTGCTTTCGGCCCAGGTCATGATCCTGGAGTCCTGGGATCGGGTCCCTGGAGACGGAGGCCCCGTCCCCTGGGCTACATGGCTCGGGTGCCCAAGGGTCTGCCAGGGTCCCTCGGACCCCCAGGGGTGTCCGGGCACTCAGGTCCCTTAGTTGCCTGCCCCACCAGGGTCGGGAATCCCGTGTGCCACCACCGGCAGGAGCAGAGGTCTCCCCGGGGCCGGCTGCACCTGCCGGTGGCCACCGGACCTCTAGCCATGGCCTGCCCAGAGCCGGCACCGAGCTTCAAGGACAGGAAGCGATGGGACCCGCTGTTTCCAACACATGTGTGTAAATTCCCCTTCGCCCCTGGCCACCCTGGACTCTGGTAAAGAAGACCCCTTCGTTCTGGGCCGGGAGGCCCCTGAAGCACAGTGAAGACGCTGCCTCGAGCCATGGCAGCGGCAGAAGGAGAGAGTGGTCACGCACTGAGACCCCCGGAGGAGACGTCCCCAGGCCACCGAGGAGCGAGTCCTCAGGAGGAAGCGGCCCTGCCCGCACCCCGACCTCCGACGTTGGCCCCCGGGCGGTGAGGATACATCACGCCATGTGAGCACCCAACCCGGGGGGCCGAGGGCTGAGCCGGGGACGGGGGCTCACTCACAGAACCTTCCAGTAACGAGGAGCCGCCGCGTTTGTGCGGCCTTCACATTCGCACAGCTTTCCTCTCACCCAAACATTTGTTCCGTGAAAACCACCCCGAGACTCTGGGCCTCACGGCCGGTGGGGACGGCCTGCTGTGGGCCTGCGTTGGTCCCCGGTGGCCGAGGGCGGGAACAGGTCAGGCTCCCAGGGGCCGGTTCTCAGTCCCCATCTCCGCGGCAGCACCCTCTCTGCACGCACCGGGAAGATTTCGAGTCCACAGTGACCGCCCACACGAGGACTGGGGCCTGAGTCACCTGGGTCACGCGGGGACACTCCCAGGCACCCTGGCCGCCCGCCCAAGCTGCGAGGGGCAACGTTTCAGGGCAGGCGTCACCTCCTGCGTTAAATGCTGCACTGAATTTGAGTATGAACTTTAGGACTCAGGCATAGTCCTCGTGTCAGGTCAATCGTTTTAAAGAACAAATCAGTGAAGTCGTGCTTCCTCACGCAGAGAGGATGCGCACAGGCTGACCTGAGCGGGGGTCCTGCCTCAGTGTCCACGCCAGTGGCATTGGGCTCCTCTGGGACACTCGCGGGCATCCAGAAGTCCTCGCAGCTTTACAAGGCTGAATTGGAGCCCATCGATGTCCAAGGCAGACCTGAGGCCGCCGCAAGCCCGTGGAGCTCTCTTCAAAGGCCTTGACCACGGCCCTGCCTCTGTGAGCCCCCCAGCAGCAACCTGCCCGGCCGCCGGAGACGTGCCCCAGGCCAGAGTCCGCTCCAGGATGTCGCAAGAGCACCATGCCCATCGTCCGGCACCTCCCGGCAGTGGGGTCGGCTGTGGAAGCCAGCCTGGGGCGACGGCCCCAGCCCCAGAGACCTCAGCCCGGGGCACAGCCCACAAGTGTCTCCCCACATTGTCCCGTCTCTTATTTCCAGACCCAAAAGCAGACCATTCATGATGAGACGCTTTTCCAAAAAGGTCTATGTGAACCCAGCTTTCAAAAGAGGAATCTTTTTAAGGGTTTATTTATTTATTTGTCAGAGAGAGAGAGAGAGAGAGCACAAGCTCGGGGGGCTGCAGAGGCAGAGGGAGAAGCACAGCAGGCTTCCTGCCAAGCAAGGAGTCCGATGCGGGACTCGACCCCAGGACCCCGGGATCCTGATCTGAGCCGAAGTCAGACGCCCAACTGACTGAGTCACCCAGGAGCCCCCCCGCAGAGGACTGCTGGCTGCATTAGACTCAGTTATTTATTTTGTTTTAAATAATACTATTATTAGAAAAGTGAGACACAGCCATTGTTTAGAATTTGGTATTAGGTAATTAGGTAAATAAATCTAACAGTGGGGGAAGTGCCCATCATCCTAGCCTTTCTTGTCCTCACGGAGAAGAAATGCAAGTCTTTCCCGCTTGGCTCAGTGGGCTGGGGCTCAAGGACTGGCGAGCTGGCCAGAAGGTGTTCCCAAAGGAACACGAGCTGTGAAATTGCCAAAAACGTACCCAGGAGATGTGGGGTCCTGGTTATCAGGATACAGCCCCTGTCCTCCCTGCAACAATCCCCCCCCCCCCCCGAGAGGAACAGTGTCCTGCTATATTCCTGCTGGGCCGTGAGCGAGCCACATCATCCCCGGGAGTGCCCAGCCACCAGGCCGGGCTCCCACATCGAGCAGCCCCTACCGCCCAGGACAGGCTGTGCTCGGACGTTTCTGTCCCTCCGGCCTGTCCTGGAGCCCCCTGCAGAGGCCTCGTCAGCCGTGGTACCTGAGGTCCTCCAGGACAGAGGAAAGCCAAGAGACGCACAGAGGTGTGGCTCTGACTCCAGGTGTGTGCAGGGCAGCGGCCAGTCCCAGGGGGGCGGGGAGGGCATGAGGAGGCCCAGAGTTCACTCATGGGGGGCCCCGGGCTGGCACGCCAGGCCCGAGCCATGCTTTCCTCCCCGGGGCCTGTGCGAACTGGGTGAACGTGGACCCAAACATGGCCTTTCTTCCCCAGCCATCTCTCAGCCCTGCCCACGGCTCCCCAGACCCCTGGAAGGTCACCAACACCCTCCCCCTGTGTCCCAGACCCTGACTCTGGGGAGAGTGTGACTGGCCCGAGGCTGTCGCCTGCCCGCCGACCAGGGCCGACCCTGGCCTGAGACGCAGGTAAGGTTGCCAGGGGGTGGGGAGGGGTCTGCAAAGCCAGGGGCAGGGGGCAAAAAGCTGAGGACACCAGAAGGTGACCAGAAGACACCCACGTGCCACACGCTGCCCAGCACCCGGTGAGGCAGGACGGGGGCCCAGAGCCCAGGCTGGCCCTCCCCGGGAGCCCGGCACAGCCTGCTCTGTCCCCTTGCCGGACCCACACTGCAGGTCCAAGAGAAAAAGAGAAAATGTCTCAAAATCAAAGAAGGAGAACGGATGTCTGTGCTACAGCCAAGGAAAGGGCTAGAATCCAGAAACAGCCCTGCTTATTTCCAGACGTCCGCTGAGGTCCTGTCCTGCCCATGCGAGGCACAGAGGCTGTCCACGCGGGGCCTGCGTCCTGCGGGGACGGGGCGGCCATCGGTGGGGGGAACCTCGGCAGGGCGCGCGGCCTGGCACTGGGCGCAGGGAGGGTGCAGGGCTGAAGGGCCAGCGGGCCAGGGGAGGGGCCGTGGACGGCAGGGCAGGCCCCAGGTCATCTCCGTCTGCCGCCTGAGCACATCAGGAGCTGTCAGGAGCATTTTGTCAGCCTCGGTGCCGCGGGCCAGCGGGCAGGAAGCGCGGGGCGTGCAGGGGGACCCCTCCCGGGGGCGCCGTCCCCCGGCATTGTTCCCGAGGCCGCCTAAGCCTGCGCTCAGCAATCCGCATTCTGCGCGGTGCTGGAGCTGAAGGCCGGCCCTTCCCACACAAAGGCCAGTATCTGCTTCATCTACAGGATTCCCATCGCGCCAGCACTTTGCCGGCGCAGTCACAAAGCCCTGGCACCCTGATTTTCCACTCCAGGGACCGGTAGGGCTCGCCGGCAAATCCACAGGGTGCGGGCCCGCCGGCATGGCCGTGCGTCAGCGGGAAGGCACCAGGCTAAGCCCTGGGCCGACTCCCCCCCAGGTCGGCCCACGACCCCACCATGGCCGCAGGGAAGGGGGGAGGGCGTGGTGGAACCCCCCCAACACTGTGAGCAGGGGACTGAGACCCTGTCCTGGCTCAGCGGGCCGTGTGACGCCCTGGACGGCGGTGCCAGGTCTGCTCGCCAGCTCTTGGCCTTGCTGATCATCGCCACCTGGGGGAAAAGTGCTGTCTCACTGAGCTTACTTTCATGGCAAGTTTTTTGTATGTCCTCAAAAGTGGAGAGCAAGGTCCAGTGAGCGCCCCCAAATGCACCAGCCAGAGTCCACCAGCTGCGTCTGGTCCCGGCTTCTCCGAAAGTGGCCTGGGGCAAAGCGTGGGCTCAAGCCCTGCGAGGGGCTGCGGTCCCAGAGAGGCAAGAGTGAGGCGTCCTAATACAGCACAGCGAGCACGATGTGAATAATCACGAGTGCGATACCTACGACCCACCGTAACCCACGGGATGGCCGGACACCATCTGACACGGGCCAGTCCCAGCAGGTGCGTCTCGGAGCACCACGGTGATTGCCGGCTCCTTCCCACGAACGCCTCCACACAGTGGACCCGCATTTTCCAGCCCCCTCACCCAGCCCCCCACCCCGGAGAAGCACAGCCACTAGGGGCCAGGCAGGGCAGCCCGACGGTGGCACCCCCTCTATGCTGGGGACCCCCCCACACCGTGCCCACCAGCCTCTGACCGTCGTTATCCAATGGGCAGCGGGCTCTGATCGCTCACTCCCACTTAGGATGTTGTGTCCATGCCCCAGATACAACAAGCCTGCCTACAGCTGTTCTCTCCTGCTCTCCTGCCCCCGGGGTTGATTTCAGAGCTGTGACTGCTTCACACAACAGGGGACAGGAGGCACGCTTTCCATTTTTCTCTCCTCTGCAAGAATTTCTGGGAAATTGTTGAAATGGTAGGGAAACACCTGTGAACATCCGGGCCTGAACGGTTTTCTATCTGGGGACGTTTTTTCTATTGATTTGGTTCCCGTAGTGGTTCTAGGACCCCCGGTCTCCCCCTTGTGCTTGAGCCAACTGCAGGCGTCAGTCCTCCCTGTCCTCAGGCACACCGTGGAGCGAGCCTGGCACTGAGATTTCGTGGTGACCGCTGCACCGGTCGGCGGTCGGCTCTGATCTCCGCGTAGCTCTGCGACTGCTCACCTGCTGTTTTCCCAGCCCACTGTCCTCGGCGCTTCCCCCCCTTCATCTGGGGCTTATCAGTCTTATCAGAGCTCTCAACACTCAACAGTCCGCTCTATGCACCCTCTCTAAGGGATGTTGTTCATCCTATTATATTCTCCCTTCCGTGCTTTCTGGGTTGATTCTACGTTTTATTTTATGTCTGCTTAGCTGTTCGGTCTGTACGGCTCTCTGTCCCTCACATAAGCACTGGGGCTGGAAGTCCCCCTCCGCCCCTCGGCTGCACCCCACGGGGTTTGGTGGGAGGCGGGCTGTGGACGGAGGCAGCCCCGCAGCCAGGAGCCCGCCCAAGGCCCGTCTCCGCACACGCACACGTGAGTAAGGATCGAAGCAACACGGACCAGTCTGTGGTTAGACCCAGGGGCTCAAAGGAACATTCCTGTGTGGGTGTAGATCTTCCCTGAGCCCACACGGACTAGGGGCAGCGATGGGGACTCAAGGCGGGGCATCTGCTGTGGTCAAAGGAGCTAAGGGACGGCGCCGGGATGTGGGGGGAGCGCCAGGGAGCCCGGGGACCCCGCGGGCAGCCGAGGGGAGGCAGAGGCAGGGCGGGCTCTGTGCCAAATGCCTACCTTGGCTTTCTGCATAAATCCCACCTCTCCGTGGATCACCACAGTCAGAGCTCAGACCCCCCACCTGCCCGGCCTCTGCCTCACCGTCTGGGACAGAGCCAACCGCAGAGTGGGGTGAGGTAGGGGGCAGGTCGGAGTCGCCGGGGCCTGCTGGTGGGCTAGACACCGGGGCAGAGGGCTGCTGCGGGCTTCGGGGGGAATTTCCTCCTCCCCTGAAAACCTCTGGTTTTGCTCCGAAGGCCTTTTGACAGAACAAGCCCCGTTCGTGTGATCTAGAGGATCTTGGAAATCAACCAAGGGCAGAAGCTACCTGCTTCTAGAGCAGACCTTCCCTGCAACACCCCCTCAGGTCTCACGGAACCCGGGGGCAGGGCAGATGGTAGCCTGCCGGATGGCCAGGAAAACTGACCACCACGTGGCCACACAAGCACAGGAACAGACCTGCCCAGACCTGCTCTGGAAGCCAGTAAGAGCGCCACATTCTCCATCATGTGTATTTAAGGGTACAGGTGCACACGCAGAACCCTTACCATCACAGCCTCCCGTCCGTGTGAATACCCATGCCTGCGAACACCAGGAGGTGTGACAATGTCGCCCTCTCCCCAGAGACGGCTGTGGCCAGAGGAGGGTGCAGTTAGCAAGCCGGGGTCACAGGCTGACCTGCGGCTCCGAGCTCGCGGCGATGTGGGCAGCACCCCGGCTCCCCAGCACGGACACAGCCGCAGCTGACTCCGGCTGCAAAGCTAGAAGAACCCCTGGGGCCATTTCTGGCTCTCAGTCTCCTGTTTTAATTAGCTGCTGCGGTGGGCAGTGAGTCACCCAGACCAGTGCCCCCCACGGTGCCTGTGTCCTAATCCTCAGAACCTATAAAAGGGATTCGAGGGCAAAGGGACTTTGCAGTTGGGATTGAGTTAAACAACTTGAGTGGAGAGGTGACCCAGGGGTGCCTAGTGTGGTCACGGGGCCCCTAGAAGGAAAAGCGGGAGGCTGGAGGGTCAGAGAAGGAGACCAGAGGTCAGAGTGATAAGCACCGTGAGTGAAGGAATGGGAGCCCCCTCTAGAAGCTGGAGAAGGTGAGGATGGCCCCCGCGGGCCTCCCTGCACACCGTGACCTGGGCCCCGTGAGACCCTCTCTAGACACACGACCTCCACGGCAAGACCATCGGTTTGTGACCCCGTAGGTCACGACGTGCCCAGTAACTTGTCACGCTAGCCGCCAGAGAGTGACGGAGTTCCCTGTGAACCACGATGGCCAGGTCCACAGTGTGGATCCTGTGACTCAGATAAACTCTCTATAAAAACACGTTTTTGAGGCAATTGGGGAAATTTGAACACAGACCATTATGTCATTAAGAAGACATGTGAGGAGTGAGATGGCTCGATGGCCGGGTTCAAGCACAGGGTGGGGCGGTGAGGGGGCAGGGGGGGTGGACTGAAGGGTTGGGGACATCTCGCTGGGCACAGAGCGGGCGTGAGGCTGCCAGGGGTCCGTGCACACTGGCCTCGGTGGGAGCGACGTCCGGTCTCACGAAGAGAAGCCTCACCCTGCCGACACCTTGCCTCTCTCCTGCCAGGCCCTGGGTTGTTCCCTGCTGCTTCGAAGAGCTAGCTGAGACCCCACCTTGTGCGTGCATGGGGACATGACCCAGCCCGGCCTCAGGAGCCATACGCGGGGCGCTTCCAATCAGGCTCCTTATAAATATTGTCCCAGGACCCGTCCGAGCACGCACGTCCCTGGGAGAGCATTTCTGGAAGGGAATTCCCAGAGGGGAACTCGCTGGGTCAGATAATCCAATTTCAGCCAAGATGAGAGCTGCAGCTCCCTCCCAACCCTCTCTACAAATCCACGACGCCGATGTAAAGAGAACGAATGTCGTGTTTATAGCTTCGTGTTCCTCTAGAGGAAATTCCACCACGTGGCTTTCCCTAAATCTAGTTAGATACGCACGAAGAGGCCATCATGCTTCGAAATAGAGATTGTCTATCGTGGTTTTCGTGGGATTTTTCCAACACGCTCCCCCTATTAACAGGGAAATCGAGATAAAGCCCTAGATGCGCAGCATAAAGCCGGCCCCTTCCCTCTGCTCCGGCAGCTGCCCGCACAGATCTGGGCTGGGAGGGGGTGGCCAGCACTAGTCTTGGACCTTCCCTAGGACATGGTTTCAGGGCTTTGCAAAGAAGCAAGGCACTCTTGCCTCTCAAAAACCAAAGTCTGACTAAGGCCTTGTGGGCGCCAGGTGTCCCAGAGAGCAGGTGGTCCCACACCAAGGGGTCCGGGCAGAGAAGCTCACGAGAGCCTGACATACTCCCATTCCCAACCCCAGGGGCGGTGCCCACTAGGCTTCTATGAATCCATCCTTGGCTGATGGATGAAGGGTTTTGGTTCCCCTCTGAGTCCATGCTCACTGCTTCCCGCACACGACGATGAGGAAGAGAAAGTTCTGCTCAGACACACCAGTGGGCAATCCCCCGGGCAGCGGTCTGGGCATGTCGCTCCCCTGGGCGTCCTCTCGCCCCACATCTGCGCGAGGCTTACCTCGGGGCTGTCTGACCAGAGCCAACAGCACCTTCTGGGCAAGGCACCTTCTCTCAAACCTCGAAGCCCACCAGCTCTCATCGCAACCTGGGCCCGGTGGGCCAGCAGCCAGAGAAGTCTGCCCTAAGTCTGCCCTTCCTCCCCTCACCTCCTCCTGCCCACGCGTGACCACACAGACAGATGCCCACAGGCTCCCCAGCCGCCTCCAACCTCTGTGACCCTTCTCTTTTTTTTTTAAGATTTTATTTATTTATTTGACAGAGAGAAACACAGCCAGAGAGGGAACACAAGCAGGGGGAGTGAGAGAGGGAGAAGCAGGCTTCCCGCCGAGCAGCGAGCCCGATGTGGGGCTCGATCCCAGAGACCAAAGCCGAAGCTCTGCTTAAGGACTGAGCCTCCAGGCGCCCCTCCAGCCCTCCAGCCCTTCTGAGAACCCAGAAAGGCGTCTCAGCATCGATCACCCTGAAACTTCCATAAAGCTACCTGTCATGTGGCCGGGTGCAGTGGCTCCCGATCGCCACTGTCTACACCGCTCGCTCCTTCACACCTGGCGGTTCCCAGAGGCCCTGGACGGAGCTGAACCAGGTCCCCAGAAAGCTCTGCTCAGCTCCAGAACCTGGGAGTGGGAGCTTATTCGGGAACAGGGTGTTTACGAACGTGATTGTGTTAAGAGGGATTCATGCTGGGCTAGGGCGGGCCGCTGACCTGAGCGCTGGTGTCCGTACACAGAGATCTGCACACAGGGAAAGAGTTGTGTGAGACTGTCCACGTCTGTAGCTTGAAGCCCCCCAGTCTGGGGCGCTCCGTTGGGCCCCCCAACTCTCCTCCAAGCCCCCCTGCTCTGAGAGCGACAGCCCCGAGAGGTGGTTCAAGCACGTGAGGGGACAGCTCCGTTCCCATTTCTGGATCTCTGTTTTCTCTCCATAAAGCAAGGGTTTAGATGGCTAGCTCCAAGGCCCTGCCGTCCGGCGTCCCGGTTCCGAGGGGTCGTGCATCTCCGGGCACACCAACGCTAGCCCACCCTCCGTGGTAGGACACAGGGGTGCATCCCTCACCCCCACACAGCCCATCCCCGGAGGCAGCACAGCTGTACATCAGCCCCCCGGCCCCCTCTGGGCTCCGCCAAACACCCGAAGTCTATGAGCCCTGGACCCCTGGGGGGGGAGGGTGGCCGCTGCCCTTGCGCTGGCAGGTGGCGGGGAGGAAGGACAGGACCTGCGCCCCGGACGCCTTCCTGCAGGGCTGCGGCCCCCAGATGACGTCCCCACCAGGTGGGCCAGAAGCCAGCACCAGATGGGGCGGAGTGCCAGTCCCAGCGACGCACACAGGGGCTGGGGGGAGGGGCCCTGAAGTTAGAGAGATAAGGAGATACGCCCTCATCTGTTTAAAAGAATGTGCAAGCCCTTGGGCTCAGGCAGGGGGGAGGCTGGTGAGTAGGCTGGATGCTAGACGGGGAAAGGATTCCCCAAGCCCCCGGTCGCTGTCCCCCTCTCATATTCTTTCTCCTTCAAAACCTAATAAGCAAATTCCGTGTGACCTCTCCTTAGGAAACACCGCCTCCCCTACGCCCCACTGGAGAGTCTCTTCCCCACCCCAGCTTTCTTCGGGCCTGAAAGTGGGAGCATTGTGCCCCCTAGTGTCCGCCGCGGCAGCCCGCGGGGTGTCCGGGCTTCCTGAGCCGCGGGACTTCCGGTGTCCAAGCTGTAGCCTCAAGAGCAGAAGTGGGGTCCGTGACTTTGGCCTGGGAAGCCCAACCACAGCCCTCACACCATCCCCCGCAAGGTCTGCGTGTCCAAACCGGCTTCCAACGGCTGCCAGACAAAAGACACAAGTCGCAAAAGCACCTTCCGTGTGATCGCGCATTTCCATCGGCAGAAACTCACTCCGCGGATACCGGTGACTCCGCACCAGGTTCAGCGAAGAGCAGTCCCCAGAGAACGGTGTCCCGGTAGAGGGCAGGCACGCCGGCCCGGCGGTGTGGCATGTGCTGCGGCGTTGTGCACACGAGGAAGCACACACGCCCGTGTCCCCCAGAGCAGCACTCACAAAACCCCAACACCCAGCAGCAGGTGAATGCACCAAAGACCGATGTCACGCACGGGGCATTCTCTTTTTTTAAAGACTTTATTTCTTTATTTGACAGAGAGAGATAGGGCATTAGCAGGGGGAGCGGCAGAGGGAGAGGGAGAAGCAGGCTCCCCGCTGAGCAAGGAGCCCGATGCAGGACTCGATCCCAGGACCCTGGGATTACGACCGGAGCCACAGGCAGATGCTTAACCAACTGAGCCACCCAGGTGTCCCTGTATTTTGCCACAATGTTTAAAACAAGGAAATTTTTTTATGTTGTGAAATGGAAATATCTCCAAGTTAATATTTTTTAAATGAGGTAGAGAACAAGGTGCGTTGTGTGCTTACTCTTCATGCCGCAATAGAGCAGGCACCCACGGGGTGGCTCACGAGCACGCAGACGAGCTCTGGCGGTGCGGCTGCTCCCAGGGGCCTGTGGGGGCGGCGGACAGCCAGCAGGGCTCCTCATTTTGAATTTTGGACCATGAGAGAGAGTTACCCACCTATAAAGTCATGAACTGAAACAAAATGTAAGGAACAAAGACATAGAGCCCAGCCACTCTGGAGAACAGAATGGAGGTTCCTCGAAGTAGAAACTAGAGTTTCCCTGCAGCCCAGCAACTGCACTACTGGGTATTTACCCCAAAGATACAGATGGAGTGACCCGAAGGGGCCCCTGCTCCCCAGTGTTTACAGCAGCAACGGCCACGGTAGCCAGACTGTGGGAAGAGCCAACAGATGAATGCACAGAGATGTGGTTTACATACACAATGGAATACTACTCAGCCATCAAAAAGGGTGAAATCCTGCCATTTGCAACAGCATGGTTGGAACTAGAGGGTATTATGCTAAGTGAAATAAGTCAGAGAAAGACAATCATCATACGATCTCACTCACATGTGGAATTTAAGAAACAAAACAGGTCAGAGGGGAAGAGAGGGAAAAAATAAGATCAGATGAAATCAGAGAGGGAGACAAACCACGAGAGACTTTTAACTCAAGGAGACAAACTGAGGGCTGCTGGAGGGGAGGGGGGCTGGGGTTACTGGGGGGTGTATGCCGCTGACATCACAGACATCTACCTCTGGAGCTAATAAATTGTATGTTAATTGATTGAATTTAAGTAAAAGGAAATTGATTTTTTAAAAAAGATGTAGAGCCTGCTGCGTGTGTACGTGTGCCTGCACGTGTGTGCCATCTGTGCGTGTGTGCGCCATGTATGCACGTGCGTGTGTGTGCGGGTGTGCTGGGTGTGCTACGTGTGCCACGTGTGCCGCGTGTGCGGTGTGTGCGCGTGTCCCGCGTGTGTGCGTGTGTGCATGTGTGTGCCGCGTGTGCATGTGTCCCGCGTGTGTGCGCGCGTGTGCCACGTGTGCTGACCACTTCTGCTGTGCCAGAAGTACGGGCCCCAGGGGCTAAGTAGAGGGTTTAAGCACACGGTCCACTGGAGGACACACGCGCTCCTGAGGCTGCTGAGACAGGGTAGCGACCTCCCCTGAGAACACACAGCACGGTCGCCCGTCACCCCAACAGGGCAGCAGTGAAGCGCAGGCAGGACCCTTCCTGGTCCCCTCCTCCCCTTCCCGCCCTCTGAGGCTGCGCTTCAGGGTCACCTGGGAGGAGGACTGCCTTCCTCTTGAACATCGCTGGGGAGTGAGACCCCCCCCCCCGTCTCCTCGGACCCTCACACCCGTGTATGCCTTTGCACGGAACCACAGAATGCCGGTTTGAGAAAGAACGTTGGGAATCTAGCCCCATTTTACAGATCAGCAAGCTGAGGCCCAGAGGGAGGAAGGGACTTTTCGGAGCTTCCCAGCTGGGACGTCCCCCACGCGGCCCTCACACCCATGCCTGGCCTGGGAGCAGCACGGCCCGTCTCATCTCAGAGAATCCCAACAATGCCCTGGGCTTGGAACATGTAGCCTCCCCATTTCACCAACGGGGACACTCACTTGAGACTCGCCTGTCCTGCCCAAGGCCTCCCTGTCCGCGTGGGTGGGGTGCAGCCAGCGTGAAGCCCCGGTGTGTGCTGGGAGGAGGCGTCCAGACCCCATCGGCCTCCGCTGGGTGAGGGACAGCACCCCCAGTGGGCCCACCGCCCCCCACCCCACCCTTGAACCTGCTTGTTCAGGCCAGACCTCTTCCTTCCAGCTCCTCCTTGTCTCAAAGGCCTCCTGAACCCCAGTCTAGCCGATGCTCCCCTTCCCAGGACCTGCTCCCCGACTGTGACCCCACTGCTGCCTCCTTCAACACACCAACTTCAGCTTTAAAAAACAAATCAGGGGCACCTGGGTGGCTCAGTTGGTTAAGCGACTGCCTTCGGCTCAGGTCATGATCCTGGAGACCCGGGATCGAGCCCCACATCGAGCCCCACATCGGGCTCCCTGCTCGGTGGGAAGCCTGCCCCTCCCTCTCTCACTCCCCCTGCTTGTGTTCCCTCTCTCGCTGTGTTTCTCTCTGTCAAATAAATAAATAAAATCTTTTTTAAAATAAATAAATAAAAATAAGAAACAGATCAGCTTCACGGAGGTGTGACTCACGTACCATAACGTTCACCCTTTTAAACTGTGCACTTAGGCGGTTTTCAGAGGACTCCCAGGATGGTACA
>PITA01015458.1:13287-50134 GCA_004023965.1 Spilogale gracilis
CCACTCTCCCCTCCCGCCCCCCCCCTGCAGCCCCGAGGCAACCGCTGATCAACTTTCTGCCGCTAGGTGGACATTTTGTGGACATTTTGTGGACATTTTGTGGGGTGGAATGGTGCACGCTGTGGTCCTCTGGGTCTGAGCTCAGTGTCCCCGGGGTCCGGCCACATCGCAGCCTGCGTGGAAACGCCCTTCCTCTGACAGCTGAGCACTAGTCCCCCCACCAGAGCGCACCTGCTCCTCCTGATGTCCCCTGGGTCTGGGCTTTCTGGCTGCTGTGAGGGCCGCGTGGGCCCGAGAGAAGCTTGTGTGAGATCCGAGGCCATTGTGACAACAGCAGCTAAAGGGGGCACTCCACGTCGGAGACTTAACCACGCGGACGGGGTCCCCAGTCTCTTCTCACACACACTTCCCAGACAAGGCTACTGACTGGGGGCTACATGCAACCTGGGTGTCCCGGACCTCCTGACAGGTGCAGGGGCTGCCTCTGAGGCCACCAGCCTCCCCTGCCCTCTCTTCCGGGCCTACTCGCTGCTACTCCCCCTGCATTGTCCCTTCCCGGCTCTCTGCATCTGGGAGCCTCAGCTCACACATCGCGGCCTCCAGTGGCCTTCCCCACCCACCTGTCTCGGCTGCCAGGGTCGGCCTTCTGTGCCCACCAGCCCGTCCAAGTGCTCATTCCTCCTCTTGGCAGCCTCTGGGCAGGGTCTGACATTAAGCCGCACTGTCTCTTGTTTGGGTTTTTTTTTCCTCTTCCCCAGGATGTGGGAGCCCTGCGGACAGGGACCGGCTCTCACTCGCCCTGGGATCCCTGGTGCCTCCAGCAAAGCTTGCTTCTCAGGAGGTGTTAAAGAAGCACGGAATGAATGAGGAAATGGGAAACGGAAGGCCCGGCTGCACCCAGAATCCCTGCCCAGCGGAGCTGCGTTCCCTGAAGCGAGGACCGGCCGTCCAGGTAGCACCCCGTCTCGTGTGTCCGGGTGGGCGTTTCTTGTTGGTGGGTCGGTCGGTGATTTTGACTCTTGTGGAGTTTTTCCTGTATCACTCGGGTGCATCCGTCCATCACGGAGGAAGGTTGGTTCTCCTTTCTCGGGTCTCCAAGACGGTGATGCTGGGGGGCGGGGGGGGAACAGCAAGTCTGGGCCCAGAAGCCACAAAGGCAATGAGAACTTTACTAAGGGAACCTGGAGTCCGGGGTCCGGCAGACCCTCCCCCGGGCGGACCACAGCGGGGGCGCCGCAGCGGGGTGACAGTTCCCAGACAGCCGCGGTGCAGAGCCCCGGGGACCTCGACTCAGAGCGGCTCCACCTTTCTGCCGGCGGCCCTGGACGTCCCTAAGTCAGGGAGAGCTGCGGCGAGTCTCATTTCCAAGGGGGGCAGAATAAGCAAGTTGGCAAACCACCTCCCACAGGCCGCGGTGTGCTAGAGCAGGGCGAGGAGCCCATGACCTTCACCCCGTAAGTTCCTCTCGCCTACTTCCGGCGTGATCGACTCGGTCGGGTGCGCCCCGGGCAACTGCGGCCCGAGCAGGTGCAAGCCTGTTCTGATGGGAGGGGTCCCGGACCACACGTTGAACGAAGCACGCCTAAGGTCCTTAACCCGAAACCACAGACCCCAGGCGGGCAGCATGCTCGTGAACCCTCAGCAATGTCGCACAAAATTGTGTGTTCAGGCAAAAACATTTATTTAGAACTGGAAAGGGGCTCGTGACCCAAGTAAGGTTAAAATTCACCAATAACCAGGGCTCCTGGGGGGCTCAGTCATTTAAGTGTCTGCCTTCAGCTCAGGTCAAGATCCTGGGGTCCTGGGATCGAGCCCCGTGTCAGGCTCCTTGCTCAGCTTGGAGTCTGCTTCTCCCTCTGCCTACCGCTCCCCCTGCTTGTGCTCTCTCCCTCTCTCTCTTTCTCTCTCTCTCTCTGTCAAATAAATAAATAAGATCTTTAAAAGAAAAGAAAAGAGAATTGTTGGCCCGTTTTCTTTTTTTTTTTTAAAGATTTTATTTATTTGACAGAGAGTATCACAGCCAGAGAAGGAACACAAGCAGGGGGAGTGAGAGAGGGAGAAGCAGGCTTCCCGCCAAGCAGGGAGCCCAATGTGGGACTCAATCCTGGGTCTCCGGGATCATGGCCTGAGCCAAAGGCAGTCGCTTAACCAACTGAGCCACCCAGGCGCCCCTGTTGGCCCGTTTTCATGCACAGGCTTTTATACCCAAGTGTCTCTGGGGTGCTGAAGGGAATGGGGGCGTTTCAGGACATGGGGTGCGTAGGCCTCCGCGGAGCGCCAGGCACTCCTCCCTGGGTGGGTGACCCCTGGCTCGCCTCCAGCCCCCGTGGCTGGGAGCTACGACACAGCTGCTGTTCACCGACCACACCACACATTCAGCGGGATTGTCACCTTCGTGGAGACAAAAACCCTCCTAAGGGAAAGAGAGGCTGCGGGTTTGATTCCCTCGTTGGAAATGACCCAAAAGCTTCCTTGCACCTGCCCTCAGCCCCCGGCAGACTGTCTTAGGGGTGCTGCTGGGCCTTCCTTTGTGGGTCTGACAGAATCCCCATCCTTGGCGTCCCTACAAAAAGGCGGTCTTCTGTCTACTTGGGTGGTGAGAATCACGTGACTCCTGCAGCCACCCTCAGGAACGGGGCGGGGGGATCAGAGCCTCTAAGATAAGACTCTGTAAGACCAAATTCGGATCCTGTCACTTGAATAGGACTTTCCTAGTACAATCAGTGAACAAATCATGGGGAGAAGCTTTGAGCCAGGCTGGGTGACGGCTCCCACCAGTCCAGACCCTGGGGTGGCCTACGGCCAGGGCACTACAGCCCCAAGGAGAGCCCCAGCTAAAAATACAGAGTCAGAGGTGCTGGGAGTAAAGATGATGGGAGCCCCCCGCCCTGGAGTCGCCGTTGGCCCCAACTCCACCTCGCTGAAATAAGCCCAGAGCCCTGGGGCTCAGAAGCCCCGAGAGGACCTGTGGCCCAAGACTTCTCTACTGACCACGCCAGGCCTCCTTCCAGGACTTTCTGTCTGACGGGAGACGACGCCCGGGCCTGTCCTTAACCCACCGAGCCCGGTCTCCTGCTGGAGATCTGCGGGGTGAAAGCACTCGCCGGCAAGGTTCTCGAAAAGTCCCTCCGAGGAGCCTGGGCCCTGACTGGTCACACCACTCTGTGTTTATTTGTCTCCCCCTCAAACGGAACTTCTGCAGTCTGTGATAAGAGCTGTCCCCCTGGGGGCCCCGGGAGGAACGCCGTGCTCCGGCGGGGACCAGTGTCAGCTAACTCGAGCCTCCTTTACCTCCCACACCCATCCCCGGGCTGAGCCAGCTTCCCCTCCTAAGCCCAGGAGACGTGGCTCCCCAGTTTCCTCCAGTCAGGGGGCCGGCTGGTGGGAGCAAAGGTCAGTAGGTGACCGCCACCTCCAAGGAGGCGGACAGTGATCGAGGGGGCCCCAGGGAGGCCGCGCGGGTGGAGCCTCGGGGCCGGCCTCGGTGTCTGCGGTCATACTGAAAGAGAAAACCAGCCTTGGATCAGAACGAAAACAACCACAGAAGTGCTTCGTGCCTGGGCCACTGGGATCCCACACCAGGAGACAGAAACCACCGGTCGTTTGAGCAGGGAAAGTTGGTCTCGAAGAATAATCCACAGGGCACTGGAGTATAGGCAGTTGTGAGCAATAGTTTCAGGGAACACTGGGGTTCAGGACCAGCAGAGGTGAGGAGCAGCCCTCCGGCTTACAGGCCTCATAGGAGCAGGCCCACCGTGGCCCCAGTGTGGCCCGCCGCACGGGGCAGGCACAGTGTGGCTCGCTGCACACAGGGCTCACTGAGGGCCTCAGCAACGGCACTGCTGGAGGCCTGGCCTCTGGGGTGTCGGGGCCGGAGCCGCAGGACACGCTGTGCATCAAGACCCGCTGCCAAGCCCCCAGGAGAAGCAGCACAAGGGAGGCACTGTGTCCCGTCACCTTCTGTGGACGCTGGAAGAGATGCCAAGGGGAGATGATGGCCACAGCACGTTGCTGGTGTTGTGCACTGCACCAGAACCGGGAAGAGAAAACCTTCCCCTCCCCTGTGCCAAGTACTGACGGGCAGAGGAGAGCCAGGGGCTAAGCCCACTTCCATTATCCAGAGCAGGCAAAGGGTGTATTTGAAGCTCAGAGACAAGGAGCTGAGAGGGGACGCAAGCCCACACCCGGCCAAAGTCCATCCCTACACCCCGCTGTTCCTCGGACACCTGTGAGCATCTCTGGGTGCAGGCTCAGAGCTGGGGCACCAGGGACAAAGATGTCTGAGACCCCAGCAAGAGCTGCCAGTTTTAGCACAGAAAAGTGAAGGACAAAATTTCAGGTAAATGGTGGATACATTTTTAATATAAGTCCCTTGTGATACTTGGGACATACTTAGACTAACAAGTATTCGTTGCTTACCTGAAACTCAAATTTAGCCGGGCATCCTGTATTTTCCTGGGTGTCCTGAGCCCGGCACTGCCCTTCGGGACACAGTTTGGTGGATGCACGAAATCCAGAGTATGCGTCTCCCTCCTCTGTTCACAAGAGCAACCATCGAGGGCGGGGATTGGCCGATTCCCTGCTTCCTCCCTGCCCCCTGCGCTCCAGTCCCTAAGCACCGGCCTGGGCCATGACTTCTGCAACGCGTTAGCCACACCACACAGCAGTCCCCTTCACTCCCCTTCATTCACTCCTAAACGGGTCCCGGGTCCTCCTGCTGAGGTCCGAGTCCCGCGGAGCCGGCTGCGCTTTGCTGTTCAAAGCGTGTAGAACTGAAAAAAAACCAGTAAGACCGTACACCATATATCCCATAACCTCCATCGGGGTCTAGGGCAGGAGCCCCACATCAGACATACTGACATTGCTGCAGTGGCATCGATCCCACTCAGTGGAGTTAACATCCCACAGATGCTAAACGACTTGCTTCCGGCTGATTTACACAGTCCCGAAGCGGCCCGTGAACCACCGCCTGACTATAGACAAGAGATTTCCTAGTACTTCCTCCCGGGGAAAATGCTCAGTAGATCTTCAAACACACAGTGGTTCAAGAACAGCTAAAGGTTCGTCCCCACATGCATAGTGAGCTGCCCGGGGAAGCCGGGACTCAGGAAGAGGGCACAGCGGTACTGCACGGCTGGGGTCCTGGGGTTGGAGGTGGACATATGGGAGGATGGGCGTCGCAGGTCCCCGGGCAGCCCCTCGAGGACAGCGCTTCTCTGCACGACTTTCCAAATCACGAATAGGGCCCGTGTTCAAAGGAACGAGGCTGATACAAAAGTGAAGGTTAAGCAAAGCTTTATTTCACTCCAAGCATCGAGAATTATACTGGCCTGGGCCAGGGTCACTTCCCAAGAGAGAGAGCAAGAACACCTAATTTCTCAGGCTAGCTTTTATAGGGCAACCCCCCAAATCACAGGCTGACCGGGGTCACTGGCTACCTGAGTTAATTCGCACTTCCATTGCGCCTGGGACCCAGAGGTTGAGGGCATTTGGGCGTTCCCACCTGGTCCCACGTATTGATGATTTACACCCCCATTGCTCCCCGGGTGCTCCCAGGACGGACGGGAGGTTGGGCATTAACCGATGGGGCGTCTTCCCCTATCTGGCTCGCCTTTGTTTTCCAGGGCATTTGCCCATATTTCCTGGGGCTGTTTTTCTGAGTACACGGCAAGGTGGCTTGGACTTCTAAATGGGTCCTTACAATCACTAGTCTCAAAGCGAAGCCATCTCCCAAGCTCGCTGAGCACCGTCCTTGAAGTCAGCACTGGGCGGGTCCCACGCTAATTTCCTCACGGTCTGTGGGGACGGCTCCAGCACGCACAGTTCCTCATCTCCCTCATCCCTCTTTACTCTCATCCGTATCTACCCACGCAGTGATTTCCCCATCACTCAAGGAAGGCACGCGACGTGTTCACATGTCACTTTCCCTTTACTTACGCTGCGATTGGTAAGCCCTTGGAGTAAATGATGTTTGCTCACACCAGTCGTCTGATGGGCAGACTTCTTCTCAGGGTTCAGTGTCCAGCATCATTTTGGATCAAAGTTATGCCGAGCATGTGCTGGGGGGCTCCCCAGACTGTCCATCCGAGCACTAGCGACGACGTCAGTGGCCATCCGATCCTGCTACCAGTCACTAGACTGATCGATCGATCAGGTTCAGGAGGCCCTGCCCTGACAGCCACGGGAGCGTGCATTCACCCCTCCTCCGGAAAAGCATTTACATTTACTCTTCCCAGGACAGGAAACTCCTCTCACAAACTGGGAAAAGGCAGATGTCAGAAGCATTACTTTTCCAAAGACATTCAGGAAGCTGGGGCGCAGAACAGTTGCAGAGAAATAATAAAATGTTAGTTCTCTTCTGTCTGGCGAGTTCATGCTGCGGATAGAATGGGGTCATCAAACCAGGCAGAAAACGTTTCCTGGGGCACCTGGGGGGCTCAGTGGGTTAAAGCCTCTGCCTTCGGCTCAGGTCGTGATCTCAGGGTCCTGGGATCGAGGCCCACATCGGGCTCTCTGCTCAGCAGGGAGCCTGCTTCCTCCTCTCTCTCTGCCTGCCTCTCCGCCTACTTGTGATCAATCTCTCTCTCCCTCTCTCTCTCTCTCTCTCTCTCTCTCTCTCCCTGCCTCTCTGCCTACCTGTGATCTCTGTCAAATAAATAAATACAATCTTTAAAAAAAAAAAAAAAAAAAAAAAAAAAAAAAAAAAAAAAGAAAGAAAGAAAGAAAGAAAGAAAGAAAGAAAGAAAGAAAGAAAGAAAGAAAAGAAAAGAAAAGAAAAGAAAAGAAAATGATTCCTGGGTATGTCTGCACAATAGGGCCCCGGGACACCGAGTCCGCCATGAGAACCCGTGGGCTTTCCCAGCCACGCCGGCTTTATCCTGAGCCAGGCTTTGTCCTGCGTCCTGAAACCCTAGCCAGCGCCCCCCAACCATTCTAATGCCCTTCTGGAAACTGAGCACAGGACCCAGCTGCCTCGTCAGCACCGAAGCCTCCTCGTTCAGATGAAGGTTTTCATCTCCTACGATCACCGCAAGCCCGTCAGTGTAATTTTCATGTAATTTTCATATGCTTCTTGATCGGAAGATTTCCCACCACAGATATTCAGGATGTTTCCTATCACAACACTTCTTCAGTTCCTAAAGCCAACCTTCTGAATATTCATGCTCCCCTGCAAAGATCAGGTCTCCCTGGGAGATCCCAGCCAACTCCAAGACCACCTTCTCCCTCCCCCCAGGCGGTGTTTTCCACTTTCTATGGAACTAGGTCGTCACAGGTACTCTGAAACTGCTCCTCCTCTGATTTCCTAAGTCCCATTGATGTGGGAAACAAAGGCGGAAGAAAATGGAGATTAAATTAAACGTCTTTAAAATGTGCAGCCCGTTGACAAACACTGAAGCTGGCAGAGTATAATTCTGCTCCGGGAAACTTCCACCTGTCTTAGTGTTAATGCCTTGCTAGAGGGAGAAACAACTTTTTTTTAAATATAATTTATTTTTTCAGTGTTCCAAGATTCATTGTTTATGCCCCAGCACCAGTGCTCCATGCAGTACGTGCCCTCAGTACCCACACCACGCTCGCCCACCCCCCCCCCCAGCCCCCAAGGAAAAACGGGCAAGGCCTCCAGGACCCCCAGGAGCCTTCCTTAGCATATGAAAGTCCTTTTGGAACTTCCCTTCCCTTTACAACCCCAAAGTATATAATTGGTCCTGGACAGCAGCTCTTCCTGCCCCCCCCTCCCCCGTTAGTAAGAAAGAACACCCTTTTGCACGGAAGACGTCTCAAGAATTCTTTCTTGGATGAGTGATGGATGGATGGATGGGTGGGTGGATGGCTGGGTGGATGGCTGGGTGGATAGGTGGATGGCTGGTTATATGGATGGGTGAATGGATGGCTGGATGGGTGGTTGGGAGGACGGATGGCTGGATGGATGGGTGAATGACTGAATGGATGGATTAGTGATGGATGGATGGATGGATGGATGATTGGATGAGTGATAGATGAATGGATGGATGGATGGATGGATGGATGGAAGGCTAGATGGATGGGTGAATGATGGCGAGATGGGTGGGTGGGAGGATGGATGGATGAGTAGATGATTGGATGGATGGATGAGTGATGGATGGATGGATGGATGGGCAGATGATTGGATGAGTGGGTGAGTGATAGATGAATGGATGGATGGATGGGTGGATGGCTGGCTGGATGGATGGCTGATTGGATGGATGGACAGATGGATAGCTGGCTGGCTAGGAGGAGGGATGGATGGAGAAATGATGTTGGTGGCCCTGGTTCCAGAAAGCATAGTAATTCCTTGTGATGGAGCTTTGTGTTTCAGTCCAGTTCCCATAAGCAGACTTCATCTTGCCTTCCACCATCTCTCCCAGGGTGTCTACAGCTGACACCCTATTTCCAGCTTCCACCTCTTCAGGAGTCTTCCTCCCCAGACCAGGCCCTGCAGCTGCCCCCTCTGGGTCAGATCCGCCTGCTGAATTGCCATCTTGAAATTATATGAATTTAGGGGCGCCTGGGTGGCTCAGTTGGTTGAGCGATTGCCTTCGGCTCAGGTCATGATCCCGGAGACCCGGGATCAAGTCCCACATCCGGCTCCCTGCTCGGCGGGAAGCCTGCTTCTCCCTCTCTCACTCCCCCTGCTTGTGTTCCCTCTCTCACTGTGTTTCTCTCTGTCAAATAAATAAAATCCTTAAAAAAAAAAAAAAAAAGAAATTATCTGAATTTACTTCTCAGTCCCTGTTTTCCATGAAAGGTTTCTGGTTTGCTGATCCAGCTCTCCTCCAGGTATGGGAGGGTTGTTCTGTTGCCAAGTGAACAGGTCGATTCATCCAAACACTGGTGGTTAGCATGCAGCCCCTTCCCAACCAAGACCACTCATGGTCTTGCTGCATAGCCCACTTCTTGACCACATCATGTTGACCTCTGCTGCGACAGCTGCCCTGGAGACCATCTGGTCTCCTGGCTTCCCAACCCTAGCTCTCTTCCTCCAAATGTCACTGTCCAGGCTCCTCAGAAGAATCCTGCGGCTATCCCCACCCAGGCACCACTGTCCCTTGGGGCCCTGGCCCTTGATCTGCCCTCAATACTTGGAGTTCTTAACCACCAGAAACATTCCACAGGACATAGTTCCTCTTAACTTTGGAGCCTAAAGACCCCTTTAGGAATCTGACAAAATCATGGACTATTTGCCCCCAGGAACGCACACATATACTGGAATTTTGTATATATGTTCCAGGGTTCCATATATATTTATATACATTCATTCTATACATACGAATAAATCACAAATATGCTACTCCACCTGGGCCTCTCTCCAGAACTTTATTTATTTTTTAAGTAGGTTCCACACCTGGTGTGGGACTTGACTCACGACCCTGGAATCAAGACCCGAGCTACAATCAAGAGTCGAATGCTTTACCGACTGAGCCACCCAGGCGCCCCTCTCCTCTGAACTTAAGATGTGGAGGCACCTGTGCTGTCCAATCCAGCAGCCAGGCACCATATAGAGCTCCTGAAGTTTCAATTTAAATTAACAAAATTAAAATTAAAATTCAGCACCTTCATTCTGCCGGCTACATGTCACGTGCTCATCGCCACACGTGGCCAGGGGCAGTCCCCTGACGGGACAAACCGACATCAAGCACTTCCTTCATCATAGGACATTCTATATAACACAACAATGTACTGATCATTTCTATCTGAATGTCCCCTAGGCCACTCCCCTCCTGCTGGATTAGTGGGATGCACTACGCATAGCTATGATGTCACATCAGCACCCTGAATCTCAGTAGCTTCCAGAAACTAGTGTCTTCCCTGCTCCCTTGCCTGTAGGGCTGCTGGGCCGCTGGCTGGGTGGAGGGGGCAGGCAAACACGTGAGACCTGCTCTTCCAGATGTGGCTTCCTGACGTCTGCTCACATTCCACAGGCCAAAGCAAGGTCCCAGACCAGGCCCCACAGCAGGGGATGAGTCACAGTGTGGATTGCCTGTGGGGCACCCTGGGCAGGCAGGAAAGGAAGGAAAGCCTCGAACTAACAGCCCAAACTCCCAGAGGCCAGAACTACCCCTAGATCTGTTTCTCCTCTGCAACTCTGCTGGGTCCCTTTGACCCCTCAAGGTGCTGACAGGTGCACGGACCACCCGGCCAGGAACACAGAGGCTCAGACGCATGCAGCAACGTGGAGCTCTGCTCCCAGTGCCGTGCTTTTATCGGGGCTGGGGATGGCAGAAGGGGGATCAAAGCACAGCCAGAGCAAGGCAGTGGGCTCTTCCCCAGACCAGCGCAGTGGGAGATCTCAGAGTGTGACTCCCCGGATCTCCCAGTAACGTGATGAATTACCAATTTCCTTTGAAAATCCCTTTTAAACAACAGGACTATGGGGCTTAAACAACAGACATTCATTCTAGCACAATGCTGGAGGCAGGAAGTCCGAGGTCAAGGTGGGGTCAGGGCTGGTTGCTCCCGACACCTCTCTCCTGGGATCGCAGACACTGTCTTCACCCATCTTCTCATGTGGTTGCCCCTCTGTGTGCCTCTGTGTCCCAACTTCTTTTAAGGACCCCAGTCAGATTGCCCAGGACCCACCTGATGGCCTCATTTTACCTTAATCACCTCTGTAAAAGCCCCGTCACCAAACACAGTCACATTTTGAGGGAAATTCATATGTGAAGGCTTCAGCATATGAGTTTCAGGGGGACGTGGTTCAGCCCATCCCAGGAGCCGTCATTCAGTGGCTGTAGCTCCCTGCCCAGGACTCTGACCACCTCATCTGCCGCCCCAGCCCCAGTTCAGGCTCCTCAGTTCTCATGACCTAGCCACTTGTCATCTCTGGTCTTAGTACCTCAAACCCAGGCAGGACTCTAAGGTCAGCCCAAGAGACTCTGACAACGTCATTGGGGTTGCAAACCCTAAAATAGGGAGAGTATCCTGCTCATCCCGCTGGACACAGCCCAGTAACCCGAGCCTTAAATGCAGAGATGTCTCTGGCTAGAGGCAGAGACAGAGAGACCAAAGCACGAGACTCAACCTACTGTCCCGGACGGCACCGAGTGCAGGTGGTGTCTAGAATCTGGTGGACAGCCAGCCAGGAAACCGGAAATTCACCGAAACGAGCCTGACCCAAATCCAGGCTTGCCCATGCCAGCAGACTTGCAGCTACACAACTGCATGATAATAAACGTGTTTTAAGTCAGAGTTTACAATAGTTAGAGCAACAAGCGGAAACTAATGCACCATCATCTAGATAGCCGTGACCTTTCTAAAGCACGAATAGGCTCACAGCCGTCCGTGTGGAATCCTCAAGGGCCCACCTAAACAGTCGTTCTCAAATTGCCTGCAAAGAAAACCCACGGCTTCTTGCAAGTGTTTTTGGGGCTAAAGCATAGAACACATTTGGGAACGTCTGAAATAAATCAGATGCTGATCATTTCTTTGCAGGCAACCCGTTCCCAAATGTGTTCTATACCAAATTTTAACACACTGGAGACCCCAAAACATTAGACATTTCTGCCAGGATGACTCATTTTTGTGCAGTCCTCATCCCATATAAAAGCGGTATTACTTCCCTCTGTTTAATTATGAAGGCCCTGAGATTGCAAAGCCGGAGTGCGGTGCATTCGTCCCAGATACAAAAGGACGCACGCAGGAAGCTATTGGTCGCAGGACTGCGCTAGCAAGACGGAGAGTGAACACCGCGAAGCCCGTCAACAGGTTGGGCAAGGGGGTCCCCATCCACACCGCGGAGCTCGCCTAGCCGCCGCGAAAGCAGGGAGGCCGGATGCCCGCGTATTCCGACGGAGCGATCTCCAGGATGCATGGCTGTGGGACACGGGGCAAGGTGCAGGAAGGAGTGGAGAAGGAAGGAGGGAGCGCGAATGTATACTCGTATCTTCCCACAATACAAACGAATAAACCGCAAACACTGGCAACATCTGGCCCCCGGGAAAGCAGCCAGCGTCCCCCTAGGGCTGAGGCCCGGTGCTCGCGGGCAGTGAGGACGCGCGCCCTCCCCCGCGGTCTCTCGCCGTCCCCGGGGCTGGGGCCTCCTGGGCGCCGGGACCCCTGCGCACCGGCGCGGCCCTCCTCTGGGCCTGCGGGGCCGGGGGCGACGGGCTCCATCGCGGCCCAGGCGGCGGGAGAGGAGGCGAGAAGCTGAACCCGCCCACGCGGACAGGCGCGCCCGGGACCCCGCCTGCTTCTCCAGCGCCGCCTGCGCGCGCGGCTTCCTGGGGCCCGCGAGGCGGGAGGGGCGTGCGGTGCGGAAGCGGGCGGCGGCGGCGGAGAGCGCGGGCTCCCGGGCGGAGGGGGCTCCGGGCCGGCTGCGCGGAGAGCGCGGGCGCCGGGAGGGGGCGCCGGCGGGCGCTCGCGGGCTCCCGGGCCGAGGGGGCGGTGCCTCCCGCGCGCCGGCAGCGCCTCGTCCGATTGGGCAGCGCTGCCACGCCGTCGGGGCGGGGCGAGCGTCGTCGCGTCCGGGTGACGTCTCCCGCGGGCGTCGGGCAGGGTCGGCGGCGTCGGCAGCAGTGGCGGCGGCGGCGGCGGCGGGTGGGAGATGGCGGAGTACTTGGCCTCCATTTTCGGCACCGAGAAAGACAAGTGAGTGAGCGCCCTCCGCCGGGGCTCCGGGCCGGGGAGGCGGGCGGGGCGCGCGCGGGCGCGGCGGCGGGCGCGGGCGGCGGCGGGCGGCCCGGGCGGGGGGAGGGGCGCGGCGGCCCTTCCGGCCTCGGGAGCCGCGCGCCGCCGCCTCGTGGGCTCGGGCGGGCGGGCGGGCTTCCGCTCGGGCGGCGCGGCCTCTCCCGCCGGAGTGCTCCGCGGCCCGTGCGCCGTCCCGCCAGTCGGCGCCCCGAGCCGCGCGCCCCGGCTCCCAACCGCGTGGAGTTTGTGCCCAAGTTGCCAGCGTCAGCCCCGGATGTCGTGTGGGGCCCGCGGCCGGTGGTCGGAGAGCGGGGCGCCGATGGCCGGGCTTGGAGCCGCTCGGCGAGCCCCTCGGCGGCGGGAAGCGGCGGTCGCGGGTGGTGAGCTCGCTTCCCCCAGAAGACGGCCTCCTTTCCGGACCCGGGCGTGTAGTTCTAATACGGAGGAGGGCCTGCGCCCGCACCCCTGCTTACGGTTGCGTGCCTCCCCTGCCTAGTTGTGAGATTAGAAGCCAGAGATTTTATTCTGACTTTGCCGCCTTGGGACGCTTTAATTCCCAGTGCGTTGACGGAAGTTTAGGAACACAGTTCTTACTTTGAAAACCTAAAAACTAAACTCTGGCCCGGTCTACTTTTTGGGTAAGTAGTTACCATGTTGGGGTTCTTGTGGGCTCTACCGGGCTTACGGTAATACGTGTTCTTAATGATAAGGCCCCGGGTTTGTCGGAGATAATGTTCTAATACCGCTTTTTCAGACACTGGGGTTTTTATTATTATTTCCCAAAGATTTTTATTTTTAAGTAATATCTACGCCCAATGTGGCGCTGGAACTCAACAACCCTGAGGTCAAGAGGGGGAGCTGCCCTAGGACGGAGCCGGCAAGGCCCCCCTCAGACCCTTGACGATGTTTCTGTTTTCCAGGATGCAGGCTGTCTCCTAAAGCTCTTGTGTTGTGTCGAAGAGGGGCTTCTGTGTTCTAGTAGCAAAGGCACAGACTCAGTCATCAGTCACAGTCACTCCAGAAACATTGTCGTCAACCCTAAGTCTGTCTCTGCTGACTTAAAGACGAACAAAATTTGGATGGTGATCTCCAGGAACTAGAGGGGAGGGGGGACGCTTGTCCCGTAGAAATAATTAAAGTCAGACGCCCGAATCTGTGGGAGAGGGGGCTCGCTGGAGGCAGCGGGGGCCAGCTCTGCCGGAGAAAGAGCCTCCTCCCAGCGCAGAACGTGCACCATTCATTTCATTCTTGAGCTTGTAATACTGCCGTGACTTCTGTTTCGGGAAGTTTTCTTCTTTATTCTTGTTCGGGTGGTGCCTTCACTGCACACTGCCACACTTTTAGTTTAGAGGTTTAGTCGCGTTAACCTTTTTTGGATTCCCAACGTAAGTAACCACGTTTCAGCCTATTAGAGCCATATCGTAAAAGGCATGGCTTTAATTTGGGAAACAAGATTACTTAAGTTACTCATAGTCTCATTTCAGGGGGACTTGGGGGGTTTTAAGTTCCATGAGACAGTATCAAGTCCTTAACAAATGAAGATGATGGTTCCCGCTAGCTTTATTTCCAAGCTAGGAGTAAAGTGTAGGTGTGCACCAATTTAAAAGATTGAGCTCGTCCTGCATTTGAAGTTAGACATTTTCTAAATCCAAGCAGAGGTTAGTTCTCTCTATCTCTGTGATAGTGGATCACGTTTTTATTTTCCCTTCCTTTTTATTTCAGTAGTTGAAGAAGTGGGTCATTAAAAGTTTATTACTAGGAAAGTTCTGACTGATACATTACTAAGCTCTGATTGAACATTATGAAATGAAAGCCACCTCTGAAGGACAGGGACAAAGATCGTTTTAGTTACAGAAAATAGTTGGGTATCGTTCTGGCAGGGATGTTGACCCTTCTGAGGGATTCTTAAAATAAGCTCTTTGGGTGCCTGGGTGGCTCAGTGGGTTAAAGCCTCTGTTTTCAGCTCAGATCATGATCTCAGGGTCCTGGGATTGAGGCCTTTATTGGCTCTCTGCTCAGCAGGGAGCCTGCTTCCTCCTCTCTCTCTGCCTACTTGTAATCTCTCTCTATGTGTGTCAAATAAATAAATAAATTCTTTAAAAAGAAATAAGCTCTTTGTTTTCAGGGGGTTTTCTGAAGATATAAGTCACATATTCAGCTTAAATTGCATAAAATAAGACTTAATGCCATAAGTTTGCAAATACAGTAATCATTTTCCTCCCCAGATAAATTCAGACTTTCCCGTGTTTATTAATAAATTAGCGGCTAATTTATTAAGTGTGCAACTCAGCGCACTTGATACAAAATTGAATCTGCGGGTTAACCCTCCCACCTCTGCAAGGCTAACTTTGGAACGGGGCCCATCCAGTAAGATTTCATAATTCCTCACAGGTCCAAGCCACCAGACAGTGCTGTCGTGACTGCTGGATGGCTGGTTTTGATTTCACCTGGGTCATTTTAGTATTTGAACAGTAGTAAGGGAAGGCCTTGCGATGTGGACAGAAGGTGGCCTCGTGTAGGACCAGGTGGAGGAGTTCCCCAGGAGCTTGTCTTTGGTGTATTGAAACCAGGAGACTGGCTTGCCTCAGACCCGTGTTTGGAAATTTCCTGCTGGTCTGGCGTCATGAGTGAGAGAACATGGACTTTGTTAGCTAGTGATTGCGTCTAGCGAGCACACACACTCTCCCTGACTCGTGGAACAAAGCCAACGTGGCATTTTCCTCACCTTACAGATGACTCCTGGGAGCAGGAGAAGTGGGGTGACTTGCCCAGGCCCTTAGTGGCAGAGTTAGGCTCTTTAACCCTCACTGTGCTGTTTCGGTTTCTCCCGGAGGGCGTTTCCACATAGGACACCAGAGCACAGCTAGGTTTTTAAATTAAATTGAGTTTTAAACTAAATGTTCCACTTAAGAAAAAACAGTAGAGTGGAGCACATAGCTGGGAGTGGAGTGGATGGGGATGAGGGGGCCTGGGGTGGAGTTAGGGACGTTTCACTGCGGGAGCCTCATGGGGGGGGGGCAGATTAAAGCCAAGTCTTCCTGAAGTGCTGCCGGGAAAGGGAAGGTACCCGCCACCCCGGAAGCCCACTGCCTGTTTTCATGAAACAAAAGAAGAGTGGCGTGGCAGCTTCACTGTGGTGTTGCCGTACTTCCCCGTGTCCGGTGTCTGCCCAGCAAGATAATCGGCTCCTGTCTTCCCTTACAGAGTCAACTGTTCATTTTATTTCAAAATCGGAGCATGTCGTCATGGAGACAGATGCTCTCGGCTGCACAATAAACCGACCTTTAGCCAGGTTTGTTTGTTTTTCCTTCCTTTTTTCTGTTTTCATGTAAATTATCAAAATTTCCTGCACTTTACAGGGGCAGTTAATAATTGCCATTTATTACGTAGAACTTTTTTTTTCTCTAGTAGTTTTATTCTCCATTTGTGTTGGTGAGTTTGTTTTTCTACTGAAATGAGAGTGAGGCAGGTGAGCCACCCCGGGGGTGGGGGGGGCGAGACAGGTCCTTCCTCTCACCGTCAGAGAAACTTTTTTACACAGAAGCAATTAATGTTTGAGTGTTGGCTGTGACTGGTCCCTGCCGCCTTCCCACCCCTTCTGCCCCTCCTGTCCCTCTCACAGACGTTGGTCCGGCGGGGGCGGCCGCACTAGCGTGGACTTAGCTTGTTTTCTAGGCACCAGTATGGGCCAGGCGGGCTTTCTGCTCTTTGCTTTCTCCAGGCAGGCGGCAGGGAGGGGCAGAGTCTCCCGCAGGAGGTGTTGGCGCCCTTCTCCGCAGAGCCCGCCTGCCATGGGCTCAGGGCTTCCCCACCTTCAGACCCCCAGGCAGGGGACAGCAACAACACCGTGTCAGAGAAACATTAAAGATGAAACTTAACATTAGAAGATGAGCGCCTGCCCTCACTGGTTTGTAGCCAGTGTGCGGTCCGTGGAGAGGAGCTGCCTGTTCCCTTAAGCACAGGCCTGCTGTGAGGTCAGGTTCATCGGAGAGTGTGAGTAGGGGTAGGTTTTGTTTGTTAATTGAAGAACAGGCAAGGCCTTGCGCCCTACAAGTGATGGTGATGAGTTGAAGGGAGAAAGCACTTACGACAGGGACAGAAAACTCGTGCCCGTGTTTATGTGAGCATTTGGAATTTGAGAGACGATAGTCTTTCCTTGCGCCCTACAAGTGATGGTGATGAGTTGAAGGGAGAAAGCACTTACGACAGGGACAGAAAACTCGTGCCCGTGTTTATGTGAGCATTTGGAATTTGAGAGACGATAGTCTTTCCAGACTGAGGACCTCAGCGCGTCCTCTGAGCCACTGGGCCACCGTTGTGTGTAGGCTCTGGAAGCTGCTGGACTCTGCCTTTGAGTTCACATTGCTCTGGTCGCGTGTCTTAAACTCCTGGCGGAATACACATTTACGTTTCCCTGTAAGTATTTAGGAAAATCAGCCAGTTGTTGTAAGAAAGGGACGTTTGTGTTTTCTAACTTAAGCCCATCGAAGACCTCACAGTGTAACGTGTTTTTAGAAGAGGGGTGATGGCTTCCTTTCCCCATTAGTCTGCTCACAACGGCATGGTTGGTATAACAAGCTCTTGTAACTTACGAGTATGTCTCTTTGAATTTCAGAATATCGGAGATCTTGCTTTAAACATAATTCACTGCAATTTTTTTTTTAAGCGCTTTGATTTATGAACTGAATCTCCCCAGCTGAGCCAGAGGTCATAGATTGGGCGGTAACCTGCCATCTTCAGTGTCCACTGAGCTGTTTGGTTTTGGGGGTTACTTACAGGTGGTGCCAGGTGTTGGGCTGAGAGGGAGATGGTTCTGGCAGGAAAGTTCTCTTCAGGCCATCCAGGGACGCATGGTTCGCCTTGGCTCTGAATCACTGATGACCTCAGACTGTTAACAGGAAGTTGATTCGAGTACGGTGGCTCACAGAGAGAGTGACTCCATTACTGGCCGGTGGGTCAGTTGCCTCTGCTTACCTGAGCACTCGTTCTGGCTGGCTTGGGTGGTCGGTTAGTTTTCAGCCAACACTGACCTCTCCCAGTGGTAATGGAAGTGTCCTTCACTAACAGCCGCTGCCAGGCGACCTGAGTGAGCGAAAATGCATTTCGTGTTGAATAGTTGGGCTCCGTAGAGCTGTCTCTCAGAGTTGTTCCAAACCCCCTGGTGATTTCAGTTGTGAAGTGAGTCAGGTCAGCTTGGGGAATATCCGACCCCGATGAGATGACCCAGGGAAGAGGCCCGTGGCCCGCTAGAAGAGGGTGTGTGTGTGCGTGTGCGTGTGTGTGGTCTGGCTGCTGGCTGTTCCTCCTCTGGGGAATGCCCACACAACTTCTTCCTTTAGGCGGAGCTAGTAATGGGATGGCTGCTTTTGTAAAACCGCTCACTAAACTGCTTCGGACCTGTGTTGTTGAGACTGAACATTTATTTTTCTAAAGTATGCAGTTTATTCATTCAGCTTGTAAAGCTCAGTGTGGGATTCTTTTTAAGCTTCTTGCAGTGATGTGGACATTGAGATTCATGTACTATATTAGCCTACTAACTTAAACATGGTTTGTTTTTTCAGACAACTTGATTTTAAGAAGAACGGTACAATATAAGGTTTCAAGTCTGCCTGATCCAGTTTAAAGCACAAGGGCTAAAAGGATTTTTTTTCCCCTTAAAAGAAGGATCGGAAAAGAACAGATGTTTAAGCTATTGTATTATGTAAACAGAGGTCCCACCAAGCGAACGGGAGTGTGTGTGGGTGTCCGTGACGGTCAGGACACCCATTTGGTGCGCCTGTTTCCCGCGAGACCAGACAGCCCGATGGACTGCAGTTGACTGACGGATTTGGTTTTAAAAAATGCCACTTTGTGTGGGGAACATGATTCTCGTGTGAATTTTTCGACATCTTAGCGTCCACTAGCTGGAAGTATAAGAAAATGTTAGCATGTTACTTGTTTTGCACTAAAACGCTTGAATAATAACGTGGGACTGCCGAGAACAACGGCTCCAGTTCCTTCCTGGTTGCTGGCCGACTTGACCTAAGTCACTGCTCACACTCTGTTTTCATAATATGATGGTTTGGGGTGTGCTCTTCAGAGGACAGTGTCTGACTTATGGAAGCAGGCAAGCGTTGAGCCATTTGCAAGCAAGATGTCTCTTTGCAATTGTCTAATACATGCACAGCAGCCAGTAGAATTCCCCTTTTTATTTTTTTTTCCCCGCAGACCATCTTGATTCAAAACATCTATCGTAATCCCCAAAACAGTGCACAGACGGCTGACGGCTCACACTGTAAGTCCCACAGTTGGAGAAATTTTTTTAAAACGATGGTGTTAAAGAGCCCACTCTTAATTGAGACAAATAATGTTGGCTTCTGAGCTGCTGACGTAGAGCTGTTGCAAACAGGACAAGGTGCCGGAAGGCCCCGGCACCTACAGCAAGAACCTGATACGGGGCCACGTTCGGGAGGCTGCGGTCGGCAAGGTCGCCGGGGAGGCCGCCTGCCCTGGGCTGACGCTTGTTAGCGAGCGGGGCGGGGCCTGCCCGGGCCGCCCTTGACCGCTACTGGCCCGCCACTGGGCTTCCCAGTGCCCGGACGCCTGACCTCTATTAAGTTCTTTCTGTAAAGTTACAACTTTTAGGAATATTTAGGAATCAGTAAGGTAAGTGGCCCAATAAGCGTGGGTTTTATTTCACCATTACACTTTTTCCTCCAGGAAGCGGAGGTTTCATGATATGTGATTATTGTATTTCTTGGCTCCCGTGGCTCTTGTCATCCGCTGATGCAAGCACTTCCTCAGCTCCTGAAGTTCTCTGTAACACGGAGGACCGCACTGGCCGTGGCCTGCCACGGTGCTCACAAATCACGTGGCCCGGAACTTGGCGGCGGGGAATCTTTGCGTCCCGCGAACAGAAATACAGTAGCAGCATATCATGGGACCTCCGGCCGTGCAGTGTTAGGGCGCTCCAGGACAGCCACCAACTCAGAGAAAACACCTGTGCTTCCAAAGAAAATAACTTGCTCTTCTTTCAGCACTGAGTCTTGGCTGAGTGATCGCCACAGGAAACCGGTGAAGTGTTTCAATTTAATTTTCCATAATATAAAGTTGTTGCGTTTTGTATTTCAGACCATTGCCCTCTTGAACATTTACCGTAACCCTCAAAACTCTTCCCAGTCTGCTGACGGTTTGCGCTGTAAGTTCATACAAGTTCCTTCCCTGGTTCCCTGGGCTTGCGCGTCAGAGCTCAGTGTCCGCGCCACCTGGTCTGCCGCTGTAGTGTCGAGGACGGCCTGTCACTAGACGTGCCGAGAGCTTCTGTCCCACTGACCCAAGGAGGCCTCTGAGATCGGAGCTCCTGCCCGTTTACTTAAGAAGTGGAAAATGACCGGAAAGGGTGCCCTCCCCCCACCGTAGCTTGGAGCTGCTGCCCTTCACCTTGACCGTCATCTGTGGGAGACCGTGCTTGGCGTTAAATGGGCAGTGGCGCTCCCCCCCCCCCCCAAGAGCAACAGTATTGAAAAGTCTCTCACGTTCAGAAACAAATCGTGCTGAAATTATTTTTGAGATTTTGTTTCTTTATTAGACTTTTTCTTACACTCCGTTCTGGAGCTCACGCTTTAATTATGAGAGCATCGTTCCAAGAACGTCTCCCAGGTGCGGGGCCTCCGAGTTGCACGGACTGCCCTGGGTGTTCGTCCACGCCGGCCCTGCGCCGGCTCGGTCTTTAACCAGAGTCCTTCAGGCTGCTGTCTGCAGCCGCAGGTGCTCGCTTCCTACGAGGGGACAGGAGAAGGTTCTGTCCGCAGGGCGGGGAAGCAGGGCTGAGCTGGGCATTTAGTGGGCTGGCCCCTTCCTGTTTGGGGAAGTAGTAAATTTAAGTTATGAACGAGAACAGGATCCATATTAGTGTCACAGGAAATTTTCAGAAAGCTGAAGTTTAAATTTTATGGCTCTTGAGCCACGGACTCAGCTTAGTCATCTGGATGGACTGAAACGGACGTCCTGGACGCCAGTCAAAGTCAGGGGTCCAAACCAGAGGGCTTCTCATTCACCAGTCGGTTTTGGAGCCGCAGAAATTCATAGAAGGTGCTGTGCATGCATGCACCTGGGTAGCCACAGACCGAAGTCCGGCACACCCGTGGCCCGCAGCACTGCCCGCTCAGGCCAGCCCCAGACCGGGGTTGGGGGGGGAGCTCCCACGTGTGCACCTCTGAGGGCACGGGTCTGTGGGGAGGGGCTTGTAGGGTTTTCCTGCCCAGACACTGTTCTCCATGCTCATCCTGACCGGGTAGCTGATCGTTTGTGTCCCTCAGTCTGATGGTAACGGGGTTTACTTGGTAGCCCTTGTTTTAAAATACTCGGTTTTGCATTGTTTGTTTGTTTTTTTTTTAAAGAAACAAGATCAATAGTTGGAGGGAAATGCTTTCAAATGGACTTATTAAGTAATTTTCGTAACAACCCTGCCCTGGGATAAAAACAAATGAGAGGTTGCTGATTGAGTAACGACAATTAATCATTCTTTGCCCTGATCATTTACATGGGGACTGCAGATGCTTCGTTGACAAAACCATGTTGGATTAGTTTTCTTCGTGTCTTTACCCGTGAATCACAGTGCTCTTGTTGTGCGTATGCTACAGAATAAGAGGTTAGCCGTACCAAATATTCCAATTATGGGGTCCCGTTTCGACAGATTACATAAAATTCTGATTCTTCAGTTTAGGAAGAAAATCCATTTAAGCTGATGAACCTGCAGCAGACCCTTGGAGTAAATTTTCTACCAGCCAGGTTCACCAGTTCCCTAAATTTCAACTTTTTAACATACCCTTTCGCCTATAGAAGTAGGAATCCCAGTTTAAGGACGTTTCTGTGTGGAAACTGGGTGTTTTCAGGTGGTGGTCTGTAAAATCTGTTGAGTCAGGGAGGGGACCTTGCAGTTGACCAGTTTCTTAATCACTCATCCCTGTCCTGCCTGAGTCATTTGGTTGACTGAAAATTTTGGGGCCGAGTGTAGAAGATAAAATAGGCCCACTGTGGAGCATTTTCAGATCGAGCTTCCCAGGAGTTCCTAAGCTGCAGTACTGACCTCTGTCCAGTGAGAGACTAGAAATCCCGTGAGCCCAGCAGTGTTTCAGCCTCCCCCAGAGCCTGATGCTCAGCACGGCTAGTGCTTGGGGCAGACACATACCTCTCTCCTCGTTCTTTGTGATGTGAGAAGGGAATGTAAACATGAAAATCTGCCCTTTGGGCTAGGCTTCTCCTTTCCCGGCTGGCCAGCCTGTTCTGTCTGCTCACAGCTTGATTTCTACCCAGGGAAGGAGGTTGTGTTCGCAGCTTTTAAATGAGACCAGGCTGCCAAGAGGGGTAGTTGTTGCCTAATGCGGTGCAGAGACTTCGGGTTCCAAAGGAAGCTAGATTCCTGGAAAGTCAAAGATAACTGCAGTGCAGGAATTCCCCCTTCCCATGGGTTAGAAAGTAAATTTAAACCATTCGCAGATTCCAAAGATTAAAGTTCTTGTCCTTACGGAGGAAGTTTTCCAGAGAGCTAGGAGTCTGCTCCAGGGCGGCCCTGTGGATAGATCTGAGCGCCTCGGCCCCAGCACCCTCTGTGGGGGGCGCCGGGTGAGGCCAGGAGTGTGGTCACGGAAGGGGACAGTTGAACATTACGCTGGCCCAGCCTCGAAGCCACGTAACCTTTGTAGGCTCCCTGATCAGCTGTGTGGAACACTGATTTATTGACATGCCGGCTTTGTGATTTCTCAGATTTAGGTTAAGAGGATGCTAGAACTTAAACGGTAACATTTGTTAGAACGAAATGAGGATAGAATGTTAATTTGAAACAGTGTGCCCGCACAGGGGACACGATCTCACTTAGTGCTTGTGAACTGCGAAGAGTGAACGTGATGGGAATAGTTCTGGAATACAAAATAAGAATGCTTCCTTCAACAAAGCAGCGTAACTTTCCCTTTATTCAGAGGCATTCGAAGTACTGCCATTGAACTTGGTAATTACCTGACTGAGTTACGGTCATTCGGGTTTTAATCGCATCAGAAAGAATACAGAGATCGTAGCATCGCGTGGCTGCCTGTGTGTAACTAGTCCGGAGCACCAGCTCTCAGTCACTTACCCTGAGTTCAGCTTTTATTTGAGCCCAATAAGGAGGAAAAAATCAGTGTGATTCTTGGGCCTCTATTTTAAATCTTAAAAGAAGGAAAATTTTCATTTAACAAAGTTCTTGAGAGTAAACTTGATCCTTACACTTTTCTGAAAACATGGCCCTTTGATGCGGATTAAAACTTGTTGTGATGTTAATAGCCAGGATTGAGACTGTCATAAAGGGCATTAAAAAACCTCAGCACACTTTCCAATTTTAACAATTGGCCGTCACGCAGTCTCTCGAGTGCTCCAGTAGGTCGCAGCTGTGTTGTGTCTCCTCTCTAGATAATCTGGTGTGTGGTACTGTAGCGGTCTGAGTGGAGCGCAGAGCTCCCTGGGTCGTGGTGCCCTCCCTAACCAGCAAGATCTCTGTCGTTCGCAGGTGCTGTGAGTGACGTCGAGATGCAGGAACACTATGACGAATTTTTTGAGGTGAGATATACACTTTGGAAGTGATAGATCTGTTCTTCCTCTTTGTTTGGGAGAAATTACATTTTTTTTCTCAATAGATAAATAGGAGGGCGCCCTGGTGGCTCAGTGGGTTCAGCCTTTGCCTTCGGCTCAGGTCATGATCTCAGGGTCCATGGGGCTCTCTGCTCGGCGGGGAGCCTGCTTCCTCCTCTCTCTCTGCCTGCCTCTCTGCCTACTTGTGATCTCTGTCAAATAAGTAAATCTTTAAAAAAAAAAAATAGATAATAGGAGTTATGTTCAGCTCCTTTATCCTGAACGTATCGCGAGCTTTAAACAGCCCTGTCCTACCTGCAGGAGGTTTTTACGGAAATGGAGGAGAAGTACGGGGAAGTGGAGGAAATGAACGTGTGCGACAACCTCGGAGACCACCTAGTCGGGAACGTGTACGTCAAGGTGAGACGAGCGTGACCGGTGTGGGCGCTCCACCCCTTTGATTCACGTGGGCTGCGGAGTGAAGACCCCTTGCCCTGGAGTTTTAGCTGTGAACCTGGATGTTCTGTTGGCTCACTGCTAGTCGGGGGTTGCGATGGGCTCAGGCGTTGCCGGCCGGGGCGCGGGAGGGACAGACGGGACGCCGAGTTGCCGGCCGCTCTTCCGTGTCGGGGCCTCCATAGCTCTTGCTGACGGGCTCTCTGAACACAGGAGAAGTTGGTTTATACGTGTGGTTTCTTTTTCCCACCTTTTAAATCTCTGGCCTACATAAACCCTTGCATTTGCTCTTTTAACCGATTGGATCGGAAAGCCGAGGCCTTGTGCGTCTGGTGTGGTCTTGTACCGTCGCAAAACCAAGTAATCTGATTGCAAATAAATGATGGTCTGCTTTTTAATTTGCTGCGCAGCCCCGTTCCACTTTATCTCATCCCCGTGAACATACAACATGCGTGTATTTGGACCAGCAGTAGGAGGTCTTTGTGGGGAAGCATGGGCCGCAGGCATCTCCGCTTTATCTTGGCAGTTTCGCCGTGAGGAAGACGCGGAGAAGGCCGTGATCGACCTGAACAACCGCTGGTTTAACGGGCAGCCCATCCACGCGGAGCTGTCCCCGGTGACCGACTTCCGAGAGGCGTGCTGCCGCCAGTATGAGATGGGGTAAGCGATGGGGCGGTGCGGCCCGGGGTGGGGGGCTGGGGACGGCGGCGCGCGGCATGCGGGCTCTTCTTCCCCGCAGGGAGTGCACGCGAGGCGGCTTCTGCAACTTCATGCACCTGAAGCCCATTTCCCGAGAGCTGCGGCGGGAGCTGTACGGGCGCCGGCGCAAGAAGTGAGTACCGGCCGCGTGGCCTGAGCGTGGGGGGCACTCGGGGGGCGTGGTGTGGACGAGTACGTCACGCACATGCTGTCCTGCGGGCCCTCAGCACGTGAGCGAGGGGAGCGGCTTGTGGTCCACCAGGCCGCAGACTGGGTGTGCTGCGGCTTTCCTTTGGGGCCCCTGGTGTGTGTTGGCTTGGGAGGGGACAAGGGGAGCCGGGCGCACCGTCTGTCTGGGCCTGGTGTTGAAGGGCAGCCTGTGGGACCGCGGGACGGAGACAGAGCCTGGATGTCAGAATAGGGTCCCCTGTCCCGCCCTGGAACGCACCCTGGTGGGTGGGTGTGGGGGGTGCACGTCCACGGCGCTGTGGCCGTGCAGCAGTCCCCGAGCCTTGGCGCTGTCACCCTGGAGGGTGACCTGCCTCGCGGTCCTGCTGAGCCCCTCTTTTTCTCTGACTTGGGGGCTGGACACCAGCGTGGGCGCACAGCGTCCCGGGATGCGGTGTTCACAAGCGTTCGTCACTGCGGGGCTTTGTGGTGGGCTTCGCCTCGGATGCCACAGTTTTGTTTCTCTTCCTCGGTTGCAGGCATAGATCAAGGTCCCGGTCTCGGGAGCGTCGCTCTCGGTCTAGAGACCGTGGTCGTGGCGGCGGCGGCGGTGGCGGCGGTGGCGGCGGGGGACGGGAGCGCGACAGGAGGCGGTCGAGAGACCGCGAGAGATCTGGGCGGTTCTGAGCCGTGCCGTTTTTACCGTATGTCTGCTAGACGGTGTTGTAGTCGATCGACCAAACCAGTTCATAACGGGAATTTTTTTTAAAAAACAACAAAAACAAACAAAGATGGGTTTCTGAATAAAATTTGTAGTGATACAGTACGCCTGGGGTAACTTATTTTTGTGGAAATTCTCTGCCTCTCTCCCCCTTCGCCGCTTTACACGGGGTCAGTCCCTGACTTGGGTGTAAGCGAAGCCATGGTTTCAAACTCAGAAAACTCAGCCCCCACCTCACCCACCCCCTGCTAAGGGAAGGGTCACCCAGGGGAGCGGTCAGGCCTGTTAGCGGGCACCTTCGTGGTGACTGGGAGCCCGGCGTGGGGCGCACAGGCACTTACGGGGGGAAGCTTCCTGATCGGGCGCGTGGCCCACCTCTCACCCGGGACTTTGCTCATCTGCTTGCCGGGCAGCGTGGAGGCGGGAGCGTCCTGGCCCCTTTTCTGTCGTCACAGCTGCGGGGACGCTCTGTGGTGCCGCTGTCCCGCAACCATCTCTGCCTTGACAGCGATGCGGTCCGCGTGCTGGGGTCTCACATTGACTGCTGTCCCCTGGGCCCGCACACGGCTCAGCCGGGGGCATGTCCTCATAGAGGTCGCGGACGTGGCACACCACAGCATGGTTCTGGGGACAGCCCCTGGGTGCCCATGTGCCAGGCCTGGCCGACCCTGGCTCTGGGGACCTTCTCCACGCCCTCCTGCTGCCCGGCCTCCAGGGGCTGAGCGCACCTGCTCGGGGCCCAAGGGTCGTTCCCTGTCCTGATGACCATGCACGGGGATATGTGGGAGGAAATCCTACTCCACCAGGCTTGGAGTTTTTTTTGTTTCTTTGTAAACATACGTCTTTATGTAACGAAAACTTGTAAGATTTTGTCGAAGAGAGAGTGAGCACGGGCAGTGAGCACAGGCGGGGTGGGCAGAGGGAGAAGCAGACTCCCTGCTGCAGGGAACCCAACACGGGCCTCGATCCCAGGACCCCCGGATCATGACCTGAGCCGAAAGCAGATGCTTAACCAACTGAGCCACCGTGCCCCAGAAAGAGCTTTTTAATTGTTCGTTAGGGACATTTCTAATCTCTGCTTGCGCAGAGCAGGTGGCTCAGGGGACTTGCTGCTCTGAGAGGTTTTTGGTCCAGATGAGCAACTGGGGAAGAGTGCCGAGTCTGCCCAGGGCCGTGTGGCCGAGACGCCACAGGCTGGCAAGCCGGAAGCAGGGTCACCGAGGTCCAGTCCCGCTCGTTGCCAGGCACGGGCATTCGGAAGCAGCCCGAGCACGGCCGCGAGGAAGGGACCTGGTTGGGCCAGGCGCAGTTCGGTCGGTGCACACAGCCTTGTGAGATTCAAAACCGCTTTGGTTGGTGACCACCCTGTCCCAGGGCAAGTGGCTGGGCCACACGGCCGGCGAGTGCCACTGCAACAGTGGGCTGTAGGATGGGACCGCCTGCCTCTCCCGGTCCGCTCCGGCCTCTGCCCCACATGGGTTTGCATCGGCCCAGCAAAGAGCCAGGTGGCTGCTTGGGACCCGAGAGGGACACCTCTTCCCCTGAGACCCCCAGTGTCTCACCCCCCACTGACCCAATTTGGTGAGACTGACTTTTTGGGTAAGATTGCGAACAGCTTCCAGGCTCTGTCTATGAAATGAGGGTGGAAACTGACCAAACGTCACAAAAATGGGACGGACGCACCCACTGCAAGGGAGTCTCGGTGCTGAGTGTGGATCTGAGCCCTGAAATAAACTCGGGCGGCATCCTGCAGGTCTTCCAGATAGACGCCGCGGGGTGAAGCCCCACATTGCCGGTGTCTCTGGGGGCTGCTGTATCCGTTCAGCGCAGGATGGAAAAGAAGGGAGAGCGGAGGGAGCCGCAGGAACGCCAGCCCCGACGGGCCCTCCCCACCCCCAAGCTCTCCTCCTCCTAGAGGAGACGGCGCCCCCCATCAGTGCTCGCTTCGTTTTTGCTGTCCCCGTAAGTTTCATGAAACGTGACAGTTGTCCCAGTGTTTCCATTTCACAGAAGCGGAACCTTCGTGTATGACTAGTCTTCCTCGGGCTAGGCTTCGTCACGACGTGACCCCTGTACGTTCTGGACACGGCCGCCTTGGGATCTGCCCGAGCTCTGCCCGCAGCCGGAAAGAGGAGCAGAGCAGTGCCGCCCGCTGTACCAGCTGGAAGAACTGGAGGGCGCCTCTGGGCAGAGGGAACAGCCCTGGCAAGCTCCCTGAGGCGAGCAGCGTCCCCAGTGCCCCGGGATCCCTGACGCCGTGGCTCCCCTCCCACTCACCCACGTGTCCACTGAGGGCCCCCGCAGTTGCTTTGCTGGGGACCGACCGGGGAGGGGGCCACCCCACTGGCCTGCTGGCACCGGGACCCAGGGCCCCTTGCTGGCTCTGCAGGCCCCCTGCTCAGAACTTCCTTCTGCACGCGGCTGCTCAGGACTGCTGGGGTGGGGGACGCCGGCGGAGGGCCCCGGGGGTGCAGCAGCCTCTCGCACAGCCCAGTCACGGACAGGAGCTGGAAGGGAGTGAGGGACTGACTCCCAGGGCTTGGGCAGGGCCTGGACGCTTATCTGGAGCCAGGGGAGGGGTCTGTGCCCGGGAGGGGATGGCTCGCTGTGACTGGTGTGTTGAGGTCAGTCTCACTGGTCTCACTGCCGAAGGGACAGGAGACCGAGGCTGGGGGGGCCCGGGGCGGCAGTCGGGGGCCGGGCAAGGCGGTCACACCTCTGGGAGGCACCCATTCCCGCCTCTGCCCTGCCTTAAAACACACAGCACTTTGTCATCTTGTGTTTCTCGGAGCGGCTTACACACTGTCTGCAGAGGGGCCCCGCTACAGACGCTTGTCCGGGTCTGTGGCTGGCCTGTTCCCTCGCTCCGGTCGGGGCGGGGGAGGGGGGCTTGGACGAACACGTGTCCTTAAACCTCGTCGGACCCCATGCTGCCACCTTTTGTGTGCAGACAGTGTTTTCTGGGTGCTGTTTGAGAGATCTTCCCCTCCCACTCCCGCCTTTGTCCCACCTTTCTGAAGCACGGGGTCTGCGCTTCCTAGCCAGGCACGTAGTGTGCGCTGTGGGGTCCATCACAGCTCCCTCGACACGCACGTCTACGGGGCTCCGTTTCTGGATTCTCTTCTGCCCCGTGGTCTGTGGGGGCCCTCCAGCCCAGCATGTATTTGGGATGAAGGAGAGCCGATGGGATTTGCCTCTGAGGGCATTTGGGGGCGCCAGGCGAGGCTCCATCCCCTGCATCTGAGAGCCGCCTGGAGAACGTGAAGTTGGGTCTTAAGGCCCGAAGAACTAAACAGCACCTGCATCCGGGGGTGATCCGGCGGCGGCTCACCCGAGGGACAGCCTGGGTCTGCAGAGCGCTCCCAGAAGCCCCGGAGTCTGCGGCTTTGGGACAGATCAGTGTCGCAGCGTGGAGGATGACAGTCAGGGGTAGCCGGGTCGCCCACTGATCAGATGGCACCACTCTTCTCCCCGGGGGAGGGAGGGACGGAGAGCCCCGCAGCAGGAGTGTCCCTGTCACCGGGGTGGCTGTGACATCCCTGTGGAAACGCAATGTCCTTAGTGTCCCTCAGGGCCCAGAGTGGTCTGGGGAAGGGGTCCAGCCCCATCCAGGCTGCCCTCTGTTAGCCACTGGTCCCCAGGGCTCCTTCTGGTTCCACAGATAAGAGGCCTCTGCCCTGACACGGTGTTAAACATCTGCGGCCGGGGCTTCCTCCCCTCCAGCTCAAGTTGGCCCGGGAGGCTCCCCCGCAGCCTGCAGGAGAGGGAGTGAGGACAAGGCCGGGGTCCAACAGCTCTCCTCCCACGCCCGATTCCTCAGAACACGTCGGAGGCTGAATCACCTGCCTCTTCCAAGTTCAAGGCCTCTCCCTCCACCACATCTCAGGTGATGGAAGTTTTCCAGCCAGTCCTGAGACTCACCAGGTGGCTGCCTCCCCGTGTTCTGGGAGCCACAGGACAGTCCCGAAGATAGAGCCAGGATAAGTGCACACGGCCCATCAGGAGCGACCCCGGCCCGGGATCCGTCACACCGGGGCCCATCCTGGCGGTGGCTTCCGACAGGCCGGATGACCCATAGGTGCGTGCAGTATGGCTCTTAGGGCCTGCTCTGGGCTTCCTGTTAGAGCGAGCACAAGAGCTCTCGCCCCTCCCCCCAAAAGGGGACCCCCATCTCCGGACACACTGCGCTCTTACTCAGAAGACGCCGGGCGCGAACTTGGCTCGCTCAGGGCTGGAGCGTCCTTGGGGAGCCCACCAGATACGAACCTCTCCACCCGCACCGGGAGGACCAACACATTTGCTGAGATACTCAGGCACCTGCTTCAAATCCCAGCTCTGTTTTTTTTAAACAAGTTGAATCACATGAAATGGCCATTGTTTATAGGTCAAAGAAGATCAAACATCAAGCCATTTCACGGGGTTCGGCCTGACATATCCCAAGGTTAGGCTGGCTGCTGTTGCAGGAGGGGCAAGAAGGCAAGTGGGGAAAAGCAGAGACCAGGAGTTTGAATCCTGGGTCCAAATCCTGGCTCTGCTCGCCACTCACTGTGAACATTGGGCCAGTCACTTGACCTCTCCATTTTTCTCATTTTTCTCCTCCGTCAGGTGAAGAGTAAGCGGTGTGAGGGCTGTGATGAGGATTCCATCATTAACTTAGGTAAAGTTGCTGAACAGTGAGTGCCCAGCAAGTGCCCGGTAATGGTTAGTTAGTAGGAGCGAGACAGTCGTTCACAGAAGGTAGAACGTGGGTGAGTGCCCAGAGGGACAAGGAGAGGGGTCACTAGGAACCCCACGAGGCCTGTTTTACAAAGTGTAAAAAGTTGTGAATATAAAACATGCTGAATGTGATAAGGCATCTTTGAAAGAAGTAAGGGAGACCTAAAGAAATAGATATCCCATGTTCATGGACCAGAAGACTTAAACTCCCCACATCCAAAGGAGTACCATAGTTGGGAAAACCCTTCATCAAGGAAGTGCAAGACTTGTACACTGAAAATTACAAAACATTGTAAGAAATTAAAGAAGACCGAAATAAAGTTAGCCTGTGTTCACAGACTGGAATATTTCCCGTTGTTGAGACCGAAGTACCCCTCCCCGACGGCAGTCTGCAGGTCGGACATAATCCCTATCACAATCCTGACGGCCTTTCTGCAGAAATAGAAAAGCGGATCCGGAAATTCATGAAGAATTTTAAAGAGCCCTAAATAGCCAAGAAATTCACAAAGAAGAAATGGGGAAGACTCGCAGTTCCTGATTTTCGAACACGCTACAAGTCATATAACGAACATGACGCGGGCCTGGCATCAGGGCAGACACAGGGACAGCGGGACAAACTGCCAGAAAGAACCTTACTCCCCAGCTCAGCTGGTTCTTACAAGGGCACCAAGACCAGTCGACAGAGAAAACAGTCCAACAAATGGGACTGCTGCTTATCTATATTCAAAGGAAAGAAGTTGGGTTCTTAGCTCACACCAGAAACAAAAAATTAATTCAAAATGGGTCAAAAACCTAAACATAAGAATTAAAGCCATGAGGGGCTCCTGGGGGGGCTCAGTCAGTTAAACGTCTGCCTTTGGCTCAGGTCATGATCTCAGAGTCCTGGGATCGAGTCCCATGTCGGGCTCTCTGCTCGGTGGGAAGTCTGTTTCTCCTTCTGCTTCTCCTGCTGCCCTCACTCTCTCTCTGTCAAATAAATAAGTAAAATATATATATTTTTAAGGTTTTATGTATTAATTTGACAGAGAAATAGAGGCACAAGTAGGCAGAGTGACAGGCAGGGGGAGAGGGAGAAGCAGACTCCCTGCTCGGCGGGAAGCCTGCTTCTCCCTCTCTCACTCCCCCTGCTTGTGTTCCCTCTCTGGCTGTGTTTCTCTCTGTCTGCTTCCCCCTCTTTCTCTGCCTGCTTCTCTGCCTATTTGTGATCTCTTTCTCTGTCAAATAAATAAATAAAATCTTTAAAAAAATAAAATAGATATTATCTGAAGTTCATGAATCAAGAAAGAGAAATATACAATGTTTATCTACATTATGGAGATGAATACCATAAGGAAAAAAAAATCGGCCAAAGAGATGGGCTCTGAGACCTAGAAGTGGGGGTGGGCAGAGGCCAGCGGCTGCTGTGTCATCCCACGGTCCTGTACCTAGAACACACCCCCCGAATCTCTTGGTCTCACCTCCCCAAATGGCTCACACCTTCCTTGGCCCCTGATCACCAGCCCCTCCATGAGATGCACACCTTTCTGCAGCCCTGTGGGGCCCGGGCACACGGGCAGCACCACCCCCCCCACACCAGACACCCATCCTCTCCCAGTCCTGAAGTCTGAGGTCCAGGCGAGGGCAGGGCTGGCCAGGGCCTTGTGAACGTGGCCTCCGCCCTGCGTGCCCGCATCCCCATCTCGCCCGCGTCTCAGCCTGACAGCAGGCAGACGGGGTACACGATACATGGAAAGGTGTGTCCCCCACCCCCCAAAACCCCATGTATGTTGACTACCTAAGCCCTGGTGTGAGGGCGGTAGGAGGCAGGCCTTTGAGGCCCAGTGATGGCTCGGTGCCTCATAAGAAGAGACTGGAGAGCTGGGTCCTTGCCCAAGCCCCACTGTGTGTGCGAGCCAGGGAAGGAGCCCTCCCCAGGCCCGCGCCTTCTCTCGGGCCTCCAGCCTCCAGGATGGGAGAACTAAACGTGGGTTAAGCCCGGGCCCCCCTCTTGGTCAGGAATCTATTATTATGATGCTGGATGAAATGGTAAGGAAGACTTTCTTTAAGTGACCTCTACACCCTCTGTGGGACAGGAACTCACGACCCCAAGATGAAGAGTGACCCGCTCCTCCGCTGAGCCCACCGGGCCTCCCGGTAAGGGAGACGCTATTCAAGACTTGAGGTCAGCCTGTGACCTTATGGAGAGTGTTTGGGCTCAGCCCCAAACACGAGGACAGATGGGAACAGACTGCCAGGGCGCAGAGAGCATGAGGGCTGGGCAGATTCTTGCTAAAGGCAGGGAGCGGGCCAGGGGCTTCATGCGGTGGGGGGGGTCAGGCGGGGTGAGGCAGCTGCAGGGGGGGGGCACAAAAGCAGGGGAGCTGGTGGAGAAGAAGTCAGAGGAGCCTGGCCAAAGGTCAGTCACCTTAATGGCCTCATTTTTGCTTTGTCACCTCATTAATGACTACCTACAAACACAGTCACATTCTTAGGTGTGGGGGTTGGGACCTCCTCGCAGGAGTTCGGGCCCATTGGAAAAATGTCCCTGTCCCAGGACGGGGTCAAGCCTGACAGATGGGCCTGAAACACCTCGTGCGACAGGAAACGGGGCGTTGGGACGCCTGAGTGACTCAGTCGGCCTTCAGCGCAGGTCATGATGCCAGGGCCCCGGGATTGAGTCCCACATCCGGCTCCTTGCTCGGTGGGGATCCTGCTTCTCCGTGTCTCCCTCTGACCTTCCCCTCACGCCCACTCCGCTGCTCAGGCTGTCTCTCTGTTAAATAACTACATGATGGGGGCGCCTGGGTGGCTCAGTTGGGTAAGCGACTGCCTTCGGCTCGGCTCGGCTCAGGTCATGATCCCAGATCCTGGGATGGAGTCCCGCATCGGGCTCCCTGCTGGGTGGGGAGCCTGCTTCTCCCTCTTCCCAGGTTCCTGTGTGGGCTCTCAGATGAATAAATAAAATCTTCTAATTAAATACTCCCTGGTTTAAAACCCTGCAAGGTCCTGGGGCGGGGAGGCTGAGGCTCCACCCCGGTCTCTCCGCTGCAGCCGCCCTCCCCCGGCCGCTCCTGTTCCTTCCAGCCCCTGAGCTTGTCCCCGCCCCAGGCATCTGCGCCCAGAACATTCCTCCTCGGGACGAGATGCGGCTGCTCGGCACACCTGTTACCTGTCCCCCTGACCGCATGCTCGTTCCCATTCACGTCTTCCTCGTTCTTCCCATTAATTCGCAGTGGAAATTTTGTTAGGAGATGAGATCTTGTTGCACCCTCCTCTAGACTAGAAGCACCCCCAGAGCAGAGGCCCTGCTTGAGTTTCCCTGTGTCTCCAGGGGACAGAAGCCCTCCTAGTAACGGCTGGATGAAGCCTGGGACGGCGACGGGCTGGCCAGAGCCTAGGACGCTCCTACTCCGTCCTCACCTGGTGGCACTGCCCTGTCCTCCCCCAGGTGCCAGGGGGAACTGGAAGGGCCTCCCAGAGCCTCAAGAGGCAGGCTCTTTACAAGTCAAAAGCACACGGGGGGGGGGGGCGGCCTTCCTGGTGGCCCCAGGGCGCCCTCCCGGCCGCAGCCCGCGGCAAGCATGGGGGAGGGGCGTCTGTGTAACACGCGCTTGTGAGCGGCTTCTGGGACTTCAGGCCAAGTCTCAGGCGAGCTCTGGTTCCTTCCCAGTTTCGTGGGAGCGGTCGGTCTCCAGGCTGGGCGGACAGGGCTCGGAAGGCAAGCTCTGGGTTGGCTGGGCACCTGCACGTTGTTGCGAGGCAGAAATCAATCCCGGGAAACCCAGAGCCCCGGTGCCGCGTGCCTGCTGGGTGCCCCCTGACTCGAGGCCGCGGGGACCCAGGCCGGCGTGGGGGGACTTAGCATGCGGGACACTGCGGGGGGTCAGCCTCCCCGCTCCGGAGGGCACGTGGTAAAACTCAACAAATAATCACACTCCTGCCGAGCAAGCCGTTAACCAAGTAAAACAATCGAGAACGGGGTGTCCGCACCCCGGGAGTCTGGGGGGCGGGCAGGGGCGGGCGGAGTCCCGGGAACCGCGGGGGAGAGAAGGGCAGAGGGGCTCCCGGCCCGCGGATGCGTCCACGGGGAGTAGAACCGGTACCAGGAACGGCGGTTGGGTAGAGGGGGCGGGGTGTGGGGGAGGGGGCGGGGAAGTGGGGGGGAGGGGCGGGTCCCGGCCTGGCGACCGGGCGGTGGGGGCGGGGACAAGGCCGGCGGCGGGCGGGGCGCTCCGCACTCGGGATTGGCCGCGCTCCGGCCCTCCGCCCCCGCTTCTCGGCCAATCGCCTGCGCGCACCGACGGCCGCAGGGTCCCCAGGCCCCGCAGCTCCAGGCTCCCGGCTCCTGTTATCAGTGTCCCGCCCGCAGCTCCCGCTCCCGGACGCGCTCGGCCCGCCCCGTCTTCCCGCGTCTCCGTCCAGGTGAGCGCCCGCCGGGCCGAGATCCGTCCCGCCCCTGGGCCGGGGGCTCGGGCTGGGGTCTGGGGGGGGTCCCGGATCGCCCCCCTTCTGCCGGAATTGCATCATCATCACCTGCGCGCGGCGGAGCGGGGCTGACGTCCCACGCCCCGGACCCTCCTGGCTCCCGCGCGTCCGGGCGGTCTTGAAACCGTGGGTGCAGCGCCCACGTGGCCCCGGGGCTGCCCCCCGACTCCTGCGGCTGTGGAGCGGACGGGGTGGGGGGCCGGAGGCCGGGGTGCGATGACGGCTTTTCGCTGCATTTTTGGAAGGGAAAGGACTGTTTCGCAAACCGCTCCTTTCCGCCTGTTGCCTGAGGGGGGAGTAAATATCGATGTCGTTGCGTGGGCGGCACGTGAGGGGGGTGCCCACGCGGGGAGGGGACGCAGGGCCGTGCCCGGCACATACTCGGGGGGATGCCCCGAAACTCCCACTTCCCGGAGCCCTAGGCGAGGCGCACGGCCGAACTGGGGACTGGGGGCAGGTTGGGGGAAGGGCGGGAACGCAAAACTTGCAGCTTCTCCAGGATTACCTGGGTTTATCCCAGACGGTCCCCCACGCCCGGGCGGTCTCCAGGTCCTCTGTAGGGTCTCGATCTCCCACCTGAAAACTCACACTTTAAGAGAGGAGTTTACCATCCTCTGCACCCTTGACTCCCACCCGCACTCCCAAAACACTGGGCCGACTGGTGCGTGTCTGCGGAGTACGGGTACACTCGGGCCGTCGTGACCCCAGGAGGGTCTTGCGGTTTAAGGTGGGGCGGGAGCCAGCCGGCGGCGCCAGGTGAGCCCGCCTCCCCAGGACGCACGTGCGTCTGCCCCCCGGGGTGCGGGGCGGGGCCAGTCGGACCCTGCGGGTTCGGACCCGCCCTCCGACTGGAGCGTCCGACCCAGTGCCTCTGGGGGCGGCGGAGACCCGCTCGGCCTTCCAACGGCGGACGCAGCAGCTCCTTACCTGGCCGGAGGTTACGCCGGGCGAGGCCAGTTGCCAGAAAGGAGGCGCGGGCTGCCTGCCTTCTGAGAGCGATGTGGCCAGTCTGGTGGCCGAGCCCGCACGGCCCGGGCGCTGCCGGCCTCTGATGGGGAGCGAGGTCTATGACTCCAGGGCTTTGGCAAAGATGCAGATCACCTGCCCACGGGCTACTCTGGCGCCTGACGGAGAACAGGCGTTGTCTGCTTAGGTCTTTCCAAAAGAAGGAGGAAGGACGTCTTGGAATGGCTTCACGGAAGGTCTGAACCTTGGTAAAAGAAGTCCGTGACCCCGAAGCTTGGAAGAACCACTCCTCCAGGGCTGCAGCCGGAGAGGACAGCTGGGAGGCTGGTTTCTCCCCCACCGCCCCCAGCTTGGGGGGAGGGGGAGGGTGGAGAATTCCCAAGGGGTGTGACTTGCCAAAGGTCCCCATCTTCCTAACTCTGGGTTCGCATGCTCTGGCCTGGGCGTCTGGGGAGCCACTGGGCTGGGCTGCACCAGGCCACCTGCACTGAGGGAAGGGGACCCAGCTGGGCTGGCTTCTGCCCTTGCTGATAACCTGACCCAGTGGGCTCCAGAGGAGAAAGAGGGCAAGCCTGCGGCTCAAGAGCCTGGATTGGGATCTCTGCGGAAGGAATGCTGTGCACCTTCAGCCCGGTTCCCCAGAGCCCCCAGCCTTTCACAGCAGAACTGCCTTACGAAGCTCCTGAGGAGCAGAGAAGTGCACAGCTGGGATCTGGGGTCCCTCTGGCTTCCCAGAGGCACTGGTGCCTGTGCTCGGAGACCATCCTGAGCCACGTCCCCTGCCATGAACTTCTGGCAATATCCAAACCCACCGGATATCAGTTTATGTTTTTTTTTTTTAAGATTTTATTTGACAGCAAGAGAGCACAAAGTAGGGGGAGCAGCAGGCAGAGGCAGAGGGAGAAGCACCACGTGGGGCTCAATCCCAGGACCCCCAGGATCATGACCTGAGCTGAAGGCAGACGCTTAACAGACTGAGCTACGCAGGCGTCCCTGATTTTTTTTTTTTTTCTTTTTGCGGAACCTGCCCTGCAGGTGCCATTTGAGACCGAAGCCCTTTAATAGCTTGGCATTGGGCTCTGATGTGCACACTGTGAACCCCTCACAGTCAAGTAAGATACCCGTGACCTCCACATGGGAACCTTTTCTTTTCCCCACATGCCCCCATATTGAGAAGAAACTTCAAACTTTATTACTTTGTTAAGGCCCAGTAATGTTTCCGTTGTGTGGAGATGCCACATTCTGTTTCTCCGGTCGTCTATGCGGACACCCGGCTTGTTGGCACGTGTTGCCACGGACGCCTGGGGGTGGGACTATGTTAACCTCTTGAGGAACATCGGTGCAGCAGTTTGTTTCTGTTGGCCTGTGTTGGGGGAGCCCTGCCCCCCCGGGGGACCAGCTGAGCCCCATCCCTGGGCCCCGCAGCAGGTGTTT
>PITA01015459.1:0-50108 GCA_004023965.1 Spilogale gracilis
GATAAGAAAAAAAAAAACTCAAAAGGAAATATAAGCATGAAAAGTTGCTCAATCTTTAGTAATAAGAAAAATAATTTTAAATTACAATGAGATACTATGTCATACCCAGCCATTTATTAAAAGCAACGTGGGGCACCTGGGCAGCTCAGTAGGTTAAGCATCTGCCTTCGGGCTCAGGTCATGATCCCAGGGTCGTGGAATGGAGTCCTGTGTCAGGCTTCCCACTCATCAGGAAGCCTGCTTCTCCCTCTCCCATTCCCCCTGCTTGTATTCCCTCCCACCCTATCTCTGTCAAATAAATAAATTAAAAAATTTAAATAAATAAAAATAAAAGCAACACAATGGTAGAATAAAGAAGTTAAACAGTATCATGAGCCATGGGAACAAACTTACACATTGTTGTTGAGTAGGTAAATTACTCTTCAAAGTGGGTGAAGATTTTGGGGATTCCTAATAAACATGAAAAAGCATGTATCTATTGTACAGCCCAATTCCTATGTGATTTTTGTGAGTTCTTCCAGATACAAGGAGGCATTTACAAAAATATTTGTAGCTAATTTTTTTTTAAAGATTTTATTTATTTGACAGAGAGAAACACAGCCAGAGAGGGAACACAAGGAGGGGGAGTGAGAGAGGGAGAAGCAGGCTTCCCGCCAAGCAGGGAGCCTGATGTGGGACTCTATCCCGGGTCTCCGGGATCATGACCTGAGCTGAAGGCAGTCGCCCAACCAACTGAACCACCCAGGCGCCCCTTTGCAGCTAATTTTTAACAAAAACTTTGAGACGGCCTAATCCACAATCCATTAGCGTCTATCACCAGAAAAATCATTATTTTGAGGAATATCCATATAATGGATATTATAATATGAAATAGGTCAACTAAGAGTTTACCCATTCAAAATGAATGAATCCCATAAACCTCAAGTAAAAAAAAAAAAGTTTAGAAAAAGACATACCTTAGAATACTACTTAAAGTCTTAAATTATTTAAGATACTGAATACAGGTGTGCCTGGGTGGCTCAGTCTGTTAAGCATCTGCCTTTGGCTCAAGTCAGGATCTCAAGGTCCTGGGACGGAGCCCCTCCCCCCAGCTCAACGGTGCATCTGCTTCTCTATCCCCCTCTGTCTCTCCCTTCCTGCCCCACTCATGTTTTTCTCTTTCTCTTAAAAATAAATACCAAAAGAAGTAACTGAATACACTCTAGGAATATTGTAACAGTACAGAGAAAAGCTTATAAATTCCCAGTTAAGGTAAAAGGTCCCATTGGTGGAAGGGAAAAGGGGATTTATGTAGGGAAGGAACTACCAGGGGCTTCAACTACTGTCCATGTTTTTTTGTTTTTACTTTTTTGTTTAGTTTTTTTTTTTTTTTTACACAGTGAGTAGTGATTACATAGGTGTTTACTGAATTATTTCTTTCCCGTTTGTTGTTCATCTTAAATACTGCAAATAAATTTATAATATTTTTAATTTTATTGGAATTCTTTTCTATTTGAGTTAACATTAACTGAGCAGTAACCACTAGACAGCCTGTACATTTCTTTCCTACTGTGTGTTTAAACTTTCTCAGAATATGGATATGACTTCTTTGAAACTCAGTAAAATGAAATCCTAGAAAAGTGGGCTGGGACCTGGGGGTCCTTGCTCAAAGTAACTGCTCCTTGCCTCATTATGAAGGGGCTTATGAATCCCCCCAAGCAGTAGCTCATGTAATGGTCACAGCAACCCCATTTCCTTACCTGCTGAGGAATTTAAACCTCTGGGGTCCCTGGTGGGGAGGGGGGGCACAGTCAGTTAGTGTCCAACTCTTTCTTTTGACTCAGGTTGTAATCTCATGGGTCATTAGACTGAGCCCCACTGGGCTCTGCGCTCAGTGCAAAGTCTGCTTGGGACTTTTCCTTCTCTCCCTCCCCTGTACTTGCACTCCCTCTCTCTCTTAAAAACAACAACAACAACAAAAAAAAAACTTTCAAAAAAAAGTAAAAGAAAAGGACTTGAAGCTCCATCACAATTTAACACCTCACCCAAGGGGCTGGAGTTGAGATTTAAGCCCAGACCCACTCAGAAGGCATGCTATTATTTATATATTCACTTATATTTTGATTTGTTCTAGAAAAGTCTTAAGATGCTATGCAAAGAAATTAAGTAAAACTTTTAAAATGATAAATGAAAGCTCTGGCAGAAAAACAATGAGCATAGCGCAAATGATGCAGGGAGCTCAGTGTGTACAGCCTATGCCACAGCCAGCATGGCTGTCAAAGAGGGAGACCTGGCCTCATGCACAGGAGACAGTGATGGGCTTCCCAGCACTGTGCTTACAAGGGCCCAGGCCCATGACCTCCACTCCCCTCTACTCCCCAGTCACTGGTGCCAACAAGGTTGTTCTTTCTCAACAGATATCACACAGATATCCCCTTAGCTAAGGGGAAAAGAGAATCATCTATCACCTGGTGCATGGAAAACACTGCAATGGGAAAAGATAGAGGCCACTGAGGCCATCCTCAGGTTAGCAATGAGGTGGTTTAAAAAAAAAAAAACAAAAAAAACAACTCCAACATCAAGAGACTTGGGGGGCGCCTGGGTGGCTCAGTTGGTTAAGCGACTGCCTTCAGCTCAGGTCATGATCCCAGTCATGATCCCGGAGACCCGGGATCGAGCCCCACATTGGGCTTCCCGCTCGGCAGGAGGCCTGCTTCTCCCTCTCTCACTCCCCCTCCTTGTGTTCCCTCTCTGGCTGTGTTTCTCTCTGTCAAATAAATAAAATCTTTAAAAAAAAAAAAAAAGAGAGAGACTTGGATGCCATCAGATTCTAACACAGAAAGTGTGACCAGCATAGTCTCATGGAGGCAGTGTCCACCCACGCACATAAATCAGAGGAAGGAAATTATTGAAATGATATACTCCATCTATGGCCATGGGAAAAGAACTCTACCTGATACCAATTAGATGATAAAAGAAAAAAAATGGCCAAGAATACAATCCATGAGGTGTGCCTGGGTGGGTGGCTCAGTCTATTAAGCATCTGCCTTGGGCTCAGGTCAGCCTGCTTTTCCCTCTGACTGCATCCCCCTCCCCCAACCCATACTCTCTCTGGCTACCTCTCTCTCAAATAAACAAATAAAATCTTTAAAAAATATATATATTATATCCCACAAAATGGGTTAGTACCTAAAGAAAAAAATATATATATATACATTATATCCCACGAAATGGGTTAGTACCTAAAGAAACTGAGCTCAAGGGAGACTTACAGAAAATCAGCTTTGGAAGACAACAAAAAACCCAACTGCACTCAGATATTATGATGTCAAAAAGGCTTTACAATATACATGCAGTCCAAGAATCAAAGCATCACCACTCATCAACATAACAATTCTACCAGTATCACCAGGTTGAGTGTGTATAAGCATAACACTATTCCCAGATTCCCAGGGTCAACCCCAGAGTCTGACTTGGAAAGCAGAGGAATTTAAAGGCAACCGCAAAACGTGACATCCTTCAAGGCACTTCCTTCCTTCTGTTAGGGATATCACTGATAATAAAACTGCTCGATGGCTTGAAGCATCTACAATTACATTGTGTAACAGAGGACAAACTAAAGCACAGTTGATCTCTATTCAGGAGGCAGTAACCCAGATTGTGGAAAAACCCAAGCACTTCTGAAGCATTTCCAGCCTGCTGCATGCCTTTTCCTGGGCATCAAATAAAGGCAAGAAAAAGTGAAGGGGGATGATATTCACATTAGACAATTCTGCTACATGGTCAGTAGTTCTGGGAAACAGATTGGATGGGTAAGGGAACAGAAACCATCTGCTAAAAAGGAGTTTGAGATTTCCTGTGGTTTTCAATTATCCACACCACCCGTCCTACATTTTGTCATTGATAAGCTAGAGTTGCCTTAAAAAGCCAACAGCAAAACATCTTCCCTGCTCAGCTCCAGGACGATCTCACACTAGGGCCCCAGTGACCCGATACAACTCTATTTTTTCACTGCACCTAGTACTGCATCAAAAATTCAACCCCGTATGCCTTCCTGACTTTAGCGTGTCAAGGCCACTCACAGTGACATAAAATGCAACCATCCACCCGAGTCCATGGATCACATGGACATTGAGATTAAAAAATTAGTGTTAAGCTGATTCTCAAAAAAAAATTCCGTTTAAAATTAAGTAACTCAGGGGCTCCTGGGAGGCTCAGTCGGTTAAGCATCTGTCTTCAGCTCAGGTCATGATCTCAGAGTCCTGGGATGGAACCCAGCCCCTTGTCAGGCTCCCTTCTCAGTGGGGAGTCTGCTTCTTCCTCTTCCTCTGCCTGCGGCTCCCCATGCTTGTGCCTTCTCGATCAAATAAATCAATAAAATCTTAAAATTAATTCATGAGAAGTAGCTTGCAAAATGAAAATGCCCATTTTGAAAAAGTTTGATTTATCTGGTATAAACAATTATTTCTAAACAGTTATTCATAAAAAGTACAATTCAGATCCTAAAAATGTAAGACTGAAATGAGACACTATGCAATTAAAACCGCAACGAAATTATTAGAAAGTCAGCAAGCAAGTGAGCCGCCCTGAGACTGTATCTCAGGAGCCCTGAGACCCCCTATCCTACCTAAGGTTATGGCCAGTGGCAGCCAAGTCCCCGTCCGTCCCCTGGCCCTCTGGTAAACCCATGTGGGCTTACATCAGAAGTCAATGGCACAGTACCCACCATCTTATTTCTTCTTTTCCAAGAATATTTTTAAGATTCAGAGACAAGGACAAGAGAGCACTAGAAGGGTAGAAGCAGCCTTTTCACAGGGGTGTAGCTGAGCAGAGGAAAAGCGCCTACGGCAGCATGCTCCTCTCCCTGCAGGAACCTAGAAATTTAGAGATGGGGTAGGGAATAAATGTGTCCACTGGTGGAGGAAAAAAAACAAAATGAAACACACACACACACACACACACACACACACACACACACACACACAATTAAATCCCCAAAGGGGGCTTTTGACTTAGCCAAAGTACATTTTTTTAAGAATGTAGTTGAAACTCACAACCTACCTTGAATCCTCACATCTCCCTCTTCCTTTGGCTGGAACAAGAACCGAACAACCTCACTCTCATAGGACAGAGCAAGGGAAGTGAGAAGCTCCTTTTACACTTGTTCTAAAGCTCCGCCCACTTGCTCATTCTGGCGAGCCTTGGGCTCTCTCACCTATTGGTACTCAGGGCATTAAAATATCCTCAGGGAGCACAGCGCTCTGCAATTAATTCAATAATGGTGGTAAGCAATGAGCCAGCAGTACCCGCAGGGAGCTATGGGAACACAGGCAAGATGCATTTAGCTTCATCTGGGAATTCAGGCTAACTTCTAAGATCACAACAGACCTCAGTGATGGAGGAGGAGTGGGAACTAGTCAGGTGAAGACCATTGTACGGGTTATGTCAGGCCCCTAGGAATACCATGAGTATATAAAAGAAAAGCAGTGGGTCTGTGGTTGGGCGACACTGAGGTTGGAAAGGTGGAAGGAGTCAGGACATGGGGCCGGAGTGGGGATGAGGAGTTAAGTGGTGGACATGCAGAGTTTAGGACACCTCTGGGATATCCAGCTTATGAGGCTGTAGAATCTCTGAGTAGGAAGCTCAGAGACAGAGATACCAGCGGAGAAGAGAGGCAGATAAAACTATGCCATCACTAAGAGCGGGAGACCAAAGACAGAGTCCTGGAGACAACAGTATCAAAGGGCTGAAGAGAGGCAGAGAAGTCTGAATCAGAGCTGGAAAAAGGAAAAAAAAAGGAAAACAGCTGATTCCCTCGGGACCTCAATTACTTCCACAGGGTATAGCTAAGTAGGTTTTTCTCCCCATAATTCAAGAATAGGGTATCCATCTACATAACTCGCCATACTCAGTAAAAGAAAAATCAATACATGATCATCTCAAGAAATGCCAAGATTGGGGCGCCTGGGTGGCTCAGTTGGTTAAGCGACTGCCTTCGGCTCAGGTCATGATCCCGGAGACCCGGGATCGAGCCCCACATCGGGCTCCCTACTCGGCGGGAAGCCTGCTTCTCTCTCTCTTACTCCCCCTCTTTGTGTTCCCTCTCTCGCTGTGTTTCTCTCTGTCAAATAAATAAATAAAATCTTAAAAAAAAAAAAAAGAAATGCCAAGATGGCATTTTGATAAAATTCAACATTCATCTAAAAACTCCCTTTGTTGATAGCTTCCCAAGCATTCATTTCCTCTCTATCGCATCCCAGGCCTTACTGACTCCTGGTTGGGAAGCTACATAGTTCTAAATAAAACGTGAATTTATATAAATATGACTAAGCCTTTAACTTCCCTGGCTACACTGATTGGTTAGGGAGTCGAGTGACTTAGGCTGGTCCAAAGCAATGCTTAGAAACAGCTTCTCTTTCTCTCTCTCTACTCTCACTGGTAGTCAAAAGAAACATAGCCAGGTTGTTGCTCATAACAGCTTGGTACCATGTAAGATTGAACATGACACCACTGGAACACAGAGTAGGAAAATAGAAAGAAATCAGATCTTTTGTAGCACCATCAAACCAACAGATTAAGTCTTGGCCAAAGTCATTTCTACCACTAAACTTTTCAGATATGTAAGCCAACAAATTGCATTTTATTGCTTATGTATTAAAATTGCTAAAACAAGGCTGAATGTGCTTCTCTGGGATTAACACAGGAAGAATCCCAAACACATGACTTCCTCTTATTGAAATTAGAAAGCGATCTGATAATAGATAGCCTTTGGGTGGAGAACAGGCCACACAAGTTACACATATAATGGTATGTGGCTTCCCAAAAGAAGGGATATGAAACCATCACAACTCAAACAACTGGGTCCAGACTAACATCTAAACAGAAGAGAAATGGTATTCCAACTGAAGGATAACAGAGCTAATTCCCACAGCTATTTTGGGGTCAAGAACACTTATGAAATTCCAGGAAAACTAGAGGTCTAAACAAAAGCTACCACCACCCATGGTCTCACACACCAACCACCAGTCCTTAAATCTCCAGTCATATACGTTGTCAGAAAATTTCTCAAGAAAGTTCATGGGAAACTCATTCCCTGAGTCCTGGCATGTTGAAACTCTTCATGGTTTTCATATTTGAAGGTACGTTTGGTTGAATATAGAATAATTGCTTCACTCTTTCTTTTCTAGATTATCTTTAATATATTTCTCTATTGTCTCTGGCTTAAAGCCTTGCTATTAAGGTCCAGTGCCAATCTGATTTTCTTTCCTTTATAAAAATGACTTGGTCTTTTTACCTGGATGCCCCACACGTATTTTTTTTTTCTTTATGGGCAATTATATTACCAACATTTGAACTGGTGGTGTCCATTCTGGGTCAATGTTCCCACGATGTTATATTCCCTTTCTGTAGGTGGAGTCCAGTCTTTTTCCAGGAAGGTTTTCTTTAATTTATCTGATAATATATGTTCTATTTCATTGACTTAGGTTTAATTTTCTTTTCATTTTTTTCAGATACACACACACACACACACACACACACACACACACACAGATCTCCTCTGCCTATATTCCATATCTCAATTTTCTTTCAAATTTTCTATTTTCCTTTTCATTTCTGTTTTTTCTTCTTCCTTTCCAACTTCAGTTTCCCCTACAGTGCTTTCTGTGTTGTTTATTCATTCTTACAGTGCTTCTGGTTGGGTCTTTTTTCTTAAAAATTTTTCTGCTTTTATTTCTACTTTTCTGAATTATTAACTCTCTTTTTCATATCTCTGTTGCTCAATCATTTAATCTATGTTTTTCTAATTTGGATTCCTGCTGTTCTTTCATAGCTTTTGTTTTCTTAATTTCTTTTACCTAATTTTGAAATATTAGGTTACAGTTTCTCCTCTGTTTGATGAGCATATTTTTCTTGGATGCCTTCACTGTCGTCCATTTGAAGCATGTGAAGCACCCTCCACTTTTAGCTGTTGTTCTCAAGCCAACTCTCCAAACCTTCCACTCTTAATGGGACTACTCCCACCCCTCAGTTTTTGGGACCAGTACTCATGGGCAATATCTGGGCTGCAAGCCCTCAGAACAAGTAGTCCTTTCATCTTTCAGCCATTTCGTCCTGGGAATTCCTTGTTACTCTCAATGGTCTGGTCCCAACTGTTCATATTATGGAGTTTACAGACATACTCTGACACTTTGCTTTGTAAAAAGATGCTCCTGGTGGGTTACAGGCTTCACTAATATTACTGCTCTCTGTCTTTCTTTATGAGGGGAATTTTAAAAAGGAGATTGTAAAAGCAGGATCCATGAAAGAAAAAATTGGTAAATTGGACTTTATTAAAACTAAATTTTCTGCTTTAAAGAGGCTGTGGGGCACCCGGGTGACTCAGTTGGTTAAGCCACTGCCTTTGGCTTAGGTCATGATCCCAGAGTGCCAGGATCCAATCCCATATCAGGCTCCCAGCTCTGAGGGGTGTCTGCTTCTCCCTCTGACCTTTTCATCTCTCATACTTTCTCTCACTCTCTCTCTAATAAATAAATAAAATCTTTTAAAAAAGTAAAAATTGAAAAATTAAAGAGGCTGTGAAAAAGAATGAAAATTTAAGCCACAGATAGTAAGAAAGTATTTTCAAACATTTATCTAATAAAGGACTTGTATCCAAAATATACAAAGGACCCTTAAAACTCAACAATAAGAAAACAAACAACCCAACTGAAAAATGGGCAAAATATCTGAGCAGAAACCTTACCAAAGAAGACACACAGGTGCAAAGATGTTACACAAATTCCATTTGTCACTACAGAACTGTAAATTAAAACAGTAAGGATACCATCACATACCTATTAGGGTGGCTAAAATCCAAAAAACAAACAATGCCAATCACTGGATGGTGATTCACAAGAGCAAAAAACAAAAACAAAAACATATAAGAATGAAAACTTTCATTCAAACATTTCTTCAACAAACATTTATTTCTTAATTTTTTAATTAAATTCTAGTTAGTTCACAGATACTACAATACTGGTTTCAGGCATAGAATTCAGTGGTCCATCATTTACATACAACAGACATCCAGTGCCCATCACAGGGGCTCTCCTTAATACCCATCACCCAGCTAGCCCACCCCCATGCACCTCCCTCCATCAACCCTCAATTTGTTCTCTATCATTAAGAGTCTCTTTTTATTTGTTTCCCTCTCTCTTCCACGCCCCCCATATGTTCACCTGTTTTGTTTCTTAAATTCCATGTATGAGTGAAGCCGTATGGTATTTGTCTTTCTCTGGCTGATTGATTTCACTTAGCATAATACACTCTGGCTCCAACCACGTCATAACAAATGGCAAGATTTCATTCTTTTTGGTGGCTGAGTAATATCCTATTATATATATACATCTACATCTACATCTACATCTACATCTACATCTACATCTACAGCTACATATACATACCGCCTCTTTTTACCCATTCATCAGTAGATGGACATCTGGGCTTTTTCCATAGTTTGGCTATTGTTGATAATTCTGCTATAAATACCGGAGTGCATGTACCCCTTCGAATCATTTCTGTAGCCTTTGGGTAAATACCTAGTAGTATAATTGCTGGGTTATAGGGTAGTTCTATTTTTAACTTTTTGAAGATTCTCCATACTGTTTTCTAGAGTGGCTACACCAGTTTGCATTCCTACCAACAGTGTAAGAGGGTCCCCCCATTTCTCCACACCCTCACCAACATCTGCTGTGTCCTATGTTGATAATTTTCGCCATTCTGAATGTTGTGAGGTAGTATCTCATCATAGTTTTGATGTTAAGCATCTTTTCATTTGTCTTTTGGCCATCTCGATGTCTTTTTTGGGTAAAAATGTCTATTCGTGTCTTCTGCAGATTTCTCAACCTGGTTATTTGTTTTTTGCGTGTTGAGTTTGATAACTTCTTTATGTATTTTGGATACTACCTCTTTATCAGATATGTCATTTGCAAATATCTTCTCCCATTCTGTAGGCTTTTAGTTTTGTTGATTATTTCCTTCGCTGTGCAGAATCTTTTTATCTTGAGAAAGTCCCAAGTTCGTTTTTGCTTTGTTTCCCTCATCAACAAATATTTATTTACTGAGCATCCACCATATTTCAGTCACTGGGGAAAAAAGAAACTGCTCACTGCTATACAAGCTAAATTAAAGGCTTGATTTAGATTTGAACTGAGGCTCTCTGACTTCAGAACCCATGTTTTCATATAACATACAATATGACAGGGGGGCCTGGGTGGCTCAGTCATTAAGCGTCTGCCTTCAACTCAGGTCATGGTACTGGAGTCCCAGGATTGAGCCCCGCATCGAGCCCCGCATCGAGCCCAACATCGGGCTCCTTGCTTGGCAGGAAGCTTGCTTCTCCCTCTCTCACTCCCCCTGCTTGTGTTCCCTCTATAGCTGTGTTTCTGTCAAATAAATAAATAAAATATTGAGAAAAAAAAAAAAGGAGTATGTCGTGTGGAGTCACACTGAGTAGAGCTAGGACCTGGGGCAGAGGATGAAGGGGACCAGCATGGAACAGAGTGCACGCAGCACTGCCTTAAAAAAAACAACAAAAAAACCCCACTACTACATGCCAGACTACCTGAGTGGCATCAAAGAAGACTGAAATGAACAGAAATATACACTGCCTTCCTGGATGAGAAGCCCGTATTAAAAAGACATCAAGTCTCCCCTAAATTAATCAATATATTCATTACTATAAATATCCTGACACAATGGTAAAATATTTCTCAAATCCATGTAGAAGAATCACTACCACACACTACCAGTGCTAACTCACAAAATTATAAAGGAAGAGTTATGAGATTTTGCTCTGATAGATTTAACAACAGACTTCAAAAATATAACCACTAAACACTGTGGTTCTAGCAGAGAGATAAATGGAAGACAACAGCAAGTCTAGGAATGAAATATATAAACATGTTCATATATACATTTGTGTGAGTGTGTCTGTGCAAGTGTATGTTCCTAAGCTTTCTGTTACCTTTCATTCATCTCTCTGCTAGAATCATGTCATTTTGGAGGTATGATTTTAGTGAACAGTAAAAGTGTCACTTTCTATCAGTGAGCAAGAAGTGAATAATTTCACTAATGATAGGATCATTTGGTTAACATATGGAGAAAAATTACGTTAGCTCCATACTTCAGGAAACATATCTAAATTACTTGCAGACAGTTTAAAATTTTAAACAGAAAAAAAAAACTCATAAGAACACTAAAGAAAAAGTATAGCTAAATACTTTTATCATTCAAGGGCCTGGAAGGCCTTGCTAAGAATAACATCAAAGACATAAACCCTGACGGAAATGACTGGTAGATCACTACTAAGAATAAGTGTATAAAAAGTATAATAAATATCAAATTACAAAACAAACAGAAAAGAATATTAGTAACATGATAGGAAAGAAAGTGCCATACTAATTAGACTTCTTCAAAACTCTAATAGTATAATTATTTAAAAGGCAAGCACCCCATTAAAAATGGGACAGTAAAGGACAGGCAATTCACAAAACAAACATACATTGTCTATAAAAATTATGCAACACTGCTCAGCCTCTCTAGAAATCCAAAACAGTAAATCAAAACTAGATTCTATTCTGGCTCCTCAAATTCCAGAGATTTTATAATGATGATCCCCAGTGCTGTTGAAGATCTGGAGAAAGAAGTATTTTCTTTGCTGGAGGGAGAAGAAAACTGTCCCAGTGACTCTACATCCCTTAACACACACGAAACGCCTTCCTGGGCTACAATAATGTAAATGGCTAAAACCTTCAAATGTGTTTGTGACTCTTTCAATTGCCATCCCTTTTCCTCTGTTTACATATCCCCCACGATATTTATCATGCAATAATTTTGCCTCCATAACCACAGACTGTCCGGGGCAGGAGGATCCTTGGAAACGGATGACAACTCCATCCAACCTCAGGCAGAGAACCAGTAAATGATCATCTGTGACAGGTGTATCCCAACACCCAACATCCATCTCCATCTGCTACAACCAGGACTCACAGATACTGGTGAGTGGGTGTTTAATTTAATACATCATTAACATGCAAAAAAAAAAAAAAACCTTTTGTAAATGGAAGATTATTCTGCTCTTTGGCACATAATGCAGGATGCTGGAAAACTAAAGCTGCCAATGTTGCTATTCAGTAAAAGGTTTTTAATACAACACCAAATCTGAAATTCCTTCTCCCCATGTGTAACTAAGGGGCAACAACACATGTCCCTGCGAGGGCAGTTGCCAGGTCTGTATTATTCACGGATGGATCTCCAGTGCATGGCACAACAGGCATTTCATAAGTGACATATATTATTATGATGATATCTCATTCGTTCTTTTGGAAAATCCTTACTGAGCCCCACAGTGAGCAGAAACTAACTAGGTGCCTTACATTTATAATCTAAATCTAAGCTGCATCATCAAAGCATAAGCTCTTTCTTTAGCTTGCATCAAAATGTAGTCCCCAAACATGTGTTTCCTTATAGGAAAACACAAATGCCGACTTCCAGATTAGCTAACTTTACCCTCCACTACCCCATCTGATACGGGAGAAAATCAAGAGCTGCTTTACATTCTTACTTGTATTATTACAAAATACTCTTCCGCATATTACCTCCTGGTAAATGATAATTTCCAAGAATTTGGGACCTGGAAGGCTCCAAAGGGATAATCTTCTTTAATCCTTTCATTTTACAGATTGCCAAATAAGATCTAAGAGGGTAGGGGATATGTTCAAAATCATACACAAGCGAGATGTCACAGTGGGATAACATCCAGCTCTCCAGGCTTACAGACCAGTGATACTTCCACACTGCCTTGCTGTTTCTTCCTGGCAATCACCAAAATGCCTTCCCTTTACTAAAAGAAGCACAGAATATCACATTCTTAGGCCTAGCAAAGAGAAGATGCTGTAATTGATTTCCTTGTGGTCAGCTGTATTCCCAATCCCAAACTCATGATTCTGCTTCAATTTAACAGAAGAATCTATAATATATATATACCCTGTACCTGGGTGAGGTACACCGCCTGGGTGGCTCAGTGGGCTAAAGCCTCTACCTTCAGCTCAGGTCATGATCCCAGGGTCCTGGGATTGAGGCCCGCATGGGGCTCTCTGCTCGGCAGGGAGCATGCTTCCTCCTCTCTCTCTACCTGCCTCTCTGCCTACTTGTGATCTCTCTCTCTGTCAAATAAATAAATAAAATATTCAAAAAGAAAAAGCCTTTACTAGCAATTCTGGAAGAGATTATGGACTATTTTTTAATGAAAAGGCTAATCATGACTTTAAAAAATGTCCTCGAATATCTCATTTTATCATTTTCCTCTACAACTTATTTTCCAAAGCCTTCTAGAAAATCTGACATACTACATCCAGCCATAGAAGACAGATTAATTAAGCAGTGTCTGAAGCCACTCTACAAGAATACATGCCTTCCAGTGTGGCCAAAGACAAGATATAAATGGCAATGTAAAATCCAGAAAAGGGGCGCCTGGGTGGCTCAGTTAGTTAAGCGACTGCCTTTGGCTCAGGTCATGATCCTGGAGACCGGGATCGAGCCCCACATCAGGCTCCCTGCTCGGCGGGAAGCCTGCTTCTCCCTCTCTCGCTCCCCCTGCTTGTGTTCCCTCTCTGGCTGTGTTTCTCTCTGTCAAATAAATAAAATCTTTAAAAAAATAAAATCCAGAAAAGAAAAGGAAACCAATGGAGGTAAGGGAAAAGCAGGTAAGAGCTGACATTCACAAATGGTTAGATAAATCAAGGACAAATTTCCTATAAACTGAAAGGATCCTCCTAGACCACTGAGATGTCTTACTAAAGCTGAGATGCAGGCCTGGGTCTCTGAATGATAATAAAAACTAACTGGGACTAGCAAGGTCTAATAGGGGAAAACTGTGGATCAAAAGCCTATGTTCTGTCCCAACTCATACATTAACTAGCTGTGTGATCATGAACAGACATCATGACATCACCCTCGGTATCAATTTTGTGAAATGAGAGTTAAATTCAGTGCTTCTCAAACTTATCCACAGACATACCCTAAAAACAAAGAATGATGATGGCTGGGAATGCAGGCTGTTTGCAGCCCCAAATTTCTCCAGTCTTTTCTATTTAAAAATATTCAAGGAGGAGGGGTGGAGCACGTGGGTGGCTCAGTCAGTTAAGCATCCGACTCTTGATTTCGGCTCAGGTCATGATCTCAGGGTTGTGAGATCAAGCCCTGTGTTGGGCTCTGCACTGAACATGGACCCTGCTGAAGATTCTCTCTTTCACAATTATCATCTGATCTCTCAGATATGAGGAATTTGAGAGGCAGGGCGGGGGGTCGTGGGGGTTAGGAAGGGAAAAAAATGAAACAAGATGGGACCAGGGAGGGAGACAAACCATAGGAGAATCTTAATCTCAAGAAACAAACTGAGGGCTGCTGGGAGGTGGGGGTAGGGGGCGGCGGGGAGGGATAGGGTGGCTGGGTTATGGAAAAAATAAAAAAATAAAAAATAAAAAAGATTCTCTTTCTGTCTTTACCCCCACACTTGCTCTCTCTCTCTTTCTCAAAAATAAAAAATAGAAATTAAAATAAAATAAAAATATTTCATAGAGGGGCGCCTGGGTGGCTCAGTTGGTTAAGCGACTACCTTCAGCTCAGGTCATGATCTTGGAGACCCGGATCGAGTCCCACATCGGGCTTCCTGCTCGGCGGGAAGCCTGCTCCTCCCTCTCTCACTCCCCCTGCTTGTGTTCCCTCTCTGGCTGTGTTTCTCTCTGTCAAATAAATAAAAACCTTAAAAAAAAAATTTCATAGAGATTCTACTTCTAGGTCCTGTAAGACCTAGAGCAACTTATGTATCTTCTATGAACTTCCATTTTCTTGGACCAACTCTCTTACAAGAAAAACTAGAAAATGTGGACAGAATATTTTTTAAAAAACATCAAAGTATTAGAGACATTGCAAGGCAGTGAAAATTCGTGAGACCAAGATCTGAAAGATGAAAGGAAGGTGAGAAGCAAGAATGTGGCTTTTCATCCCCATATTCCCTCAGAGTTTCTGACAAGGCTGGTAGCGGCAGCTGACCAGGGGAGCAGAGCCGTCACATGGGCTAAAACTCTCTGAAGCATTTCAATCACTAATTAAATTCGTGATTTAAGTTGCCAATTAGATGTAGAAGTAAATTCTGCCTGGAGGAATATGCCATCACATAAAGTACCAAAATACTTCTGAGGTTGCTCAAATACATTGTCCAACACTCAATAAAAAGGAAAAAGGGAAAATAATTAAATAGACACATAGAGGATCCTGATAGTGGAGTTACAATACACAGAATTCAAAATAATCACAGTTAATATGTTCAAAGAATTAAAAGACAAGATACAAAATTTTGGCAAAAAGCTAGAAAGGGGCGCCTGGGTGGCTCAGTTGGTTGGGTGACTGCCTTCGGCTCAGGTCATGATCCTGGAGATCCGGGATCGAGTCCCACATCGGGCTCCCTGCTCGGAGGGAAGCCTGCTTCTCCCTCTCTCACTCCCCCTGCTTGTGTTCCCTCTCTGGCTGTGTTTCTCTCTGTCAAATAAATTAAAAAAAAAAAAAGCTCAAAAGGCATCTGGAACACAGAGAAAAGGTGTCATGTATACACATGCAATGTCAAACCCAGTAAAAATAGAGAGAATGGGGCAGAAATAATATTTGAAGAGAAAATAGCTGAGATTTTCCAATACTGAAGGAATAAGTCAAGCCACAAATTTAACAAGTACAATGAACCCTAAAATAAAAAATACAAAGAAAACAATATCTACTCATATTTTAAGAGAATAATTGAAAGCAAAATACAAAGTGAAAAATGTTTAAAAATAGCCAAGGAAAAAGACATATTGCTTTAAAAGAGCAATAATAATAAGACAGACATCTAACTTCTTTTTTTTTTTTTTTTTTTTTTTTTTACGTTTTAGCTGTTTTTATTCAGACAAATAATAGGTAAGGGAAAAAGGATGTTTGGAGTATTAGTCAAATGTGTGGGATTTTTTTTTAATTGTTACTAAAATTTTTTTTTCCAGTGTTCCAAGATTCATTCCCCATTCCCCACACCTTCTTGATGGAAACAGGAGGCAGAACACATGACATGATCTCTTCAAAATGCTGAAATACAATACAGGCCAGCCTAGAACTCGATATCTAGCAGTGTGATATATTTCAAAAATAATAACAAAATAAAACTTTCAGACAATCAAAAACTGAGAGAATTTGTCACTAGGAATCTGGCACTAATGAAAAGACCAAAGGGACATCTTAACAGGCAAATGATCAAAGATGAAAGCTCGCAGATGAAGAAAATAATGAGTATCACTGGAAAAGGTAAATATGTGAGTAAACCTAAATGAACATTGAGTGTAGAAAACAGAAGAAATGTCTTCTTCAAATTAAAAATGTAAATCATTAAAATACACAACAAGAGCATAAAATTAGTACAGAAATGTAAGTATTCTAAGGTTCTTAGAATGGTCTGGAGGAGGGGTGGAGTTATTAAGATTAGACTAATAAGAGTAATTTTGTAATTTCTACTAATTACAAAAGAATATTGAACAGGGTATGTAGCTTCTACAGCGGACAGACAGAATAAAGCACTTAAACTAACAGAAACCAAGAGAAGAAATATACAAAATGTAGGACAGGTACGGAAAACAAAGCCAAAACTAAAATAACAGCATGAAATGCCAATATATTAGCAATTGTATTTAATATGAATGAACTAGGTTCCTCTTCCAGTAACGAAGAGCGAACTCTGAAACCACCAACCCTCTTACCAAAAACAGTGATAAGCTCGAATGAACAAAAAGCAGGCAGTTTTATGATGAGAACGCTAAGCTCATGATGAGGACTCTAAACTCAGAGAAAGACTCCAACACCTGCTGAGTTTCCCAGTTTTTCAGTTTTGCCTTGAAGGCAGGCCATAGTCACAGCAGGGCAAGGGAGCATCAAACTCGCAGAGACTTCCCCACCCACCCTGCCTAAGGAAACAAAGACTGAGTGTGGGGCCACAGGGGCTGCTAGACGGTGAAGGGAGAATTCCAGCAAAGAGAGACCAGCACCGGGAAAATTCTAAACTCTGCATAAATCTCTGGCTGAAACTTGAACCACACATGCACATAGCAGATTCCAAGGAGCCCAGCTCAAATGAAAAAACTTCACTGATACTTGAATTCTCATCTGCCTCAGCTGACAATAGTGTTTACAGTTTGAGTCTAGTCTAGTTAATCACCTGCTAAAACAAACAAAATCAACACTCTTCATGAGGCTATGACAGAACCTGGAGTCTAGCCAACACGTCATTCACAATAACCCTGAAACAATCCCAAATCACTATACGTAAGAACAATGACCCAGAGGTTGAACCATAAGACAAGGAATGTGAAGCTGCTATTATAATTATGTAAGAAATATACAGAGGCAAAGAAATATATGCTAGTAACAAATGAAAAGAGAAGAAATCTCAGCCAAAAATAGAAAATATAAAAAAAGAAGAAATGTAATTTTTAGAACTGGAAAATACAGTAGCAGAAATAGGTATTTGGGGTACCTGAGTGGTTCAGTCAGTTAAGAATCCAACTCATGGTTTCTGCTCAGGTCCTGATCTCAGTGTTGTGGGATCCAGCCCCATACTGGGCTCCAGGCTCCATGCTCAATGTAGAGACTGCTTGAGATTCTTTTCCTCTCCCTCTCCCTGCCCCTCTACCCCTCACCCTGTGTACTCGCTCTCAGGTGTTCTATCTCCAATAAATAAAAAAATAAAATCCTGAAAGATTCCCCAGATGAGATAAATATCAGAATAGAGATTACAGAGGAAGGGATCCATGAATATGAAAATAGATCAATAGAAGTTATCCAATCTGAAGAAGAAATTGGAAAAAAAAACACGCAGAAACTTAGGGATTTGGGGGCAATATAAAAAGGCAAGTGGAGACCCAGGTGGAGAAAAAGAGAATAGGAGATAGAAGTATTGTGGGGAAAAATAGGGTGAAACATTTCCAAATTTTCAGAAAGACATATGTTTACAGGTTTGACAAGTCAGCATGAAAATCACAAACCAGACAGAGATGAAGAAAGCTACACCTAGGCACATTATATTCAATCTGGTGGAAGTTTAAGATAAAAGCAGCCACAGGAAACTACACACTATGCATGGTAGGACAGCCCAAACAACTGCTAAACCTTAAGGAGAGACGGTAGGGAAGAAGACAGAAGACAAAGGAACGACAACTTTGAAGTTAAGGCAGTTCTAGACAAAGGAAAACTGGGCAATTCAATGCCCACAGACCTGCAGTACAAGAAATGCTACAATAATTATTTTAGGGTTAAGGACCTGACAGAAGGAAACATTACTATTAAGGAGTAAATAAAGAACACCAAAGGTTATTTTAGGCTATCTAGGTTAACAGATGAAAATAAAAACTTTTCTAAGAGATACTATGGGAAACTGCTTGACCTACCTTGGGGTAAGATTTCTTGAACTACACTAAACTAGTCTATTCATCAGAACACATACATATTTATTGTCAAATGGGGATGATTTTGAGAATGAAAGGCAGCACAATTAATCATTACTCTGGAAGACCGTGCATATATTGGGACAGTTAGGCATAAACTTAAAATACAGAAACACTACCTACCTACCTACTCATAGGTAAATAAGCAATAAGACTGCCCATATGTGCACCAAAGATATGTACCAGAATGTTCACAGAAGCATTATCTATGACAGTCCATTATCTATAACAAAAATATCCTAAATATCCATTAACATTAGAATACAGAGTGGTACAATTGTGCAAAGAAATATTATACAACAGTGAAACATGAAATCCAGCAACACATGGCAACACAGATTCATCTATGAAAGGTAATACCAAGCAAAAGAGGCCAGACATAAAATAATACATGCTGTATGATTTCATTTACATAATATTCAAAAACAGACAATGCTACTGTATAGTTTTACAGATCCAACTAGTAAAAGGAATTAATGATTCAGAGGTGGTTTCTGGGGGTACTGGTTGTATTTCCTAACCTGCGTGATAATTACAAATGTTCCCTCTGTGATAATACATCAAATAGTATGCTTATGATTTTTAAATTTTTCTGTCTGTATATTGTTCTTCAATTAAAATTTTATTTAAACAGGTAACCTAGATCTAAATATAAAATGCAATGCTATAAAACTCCTAGAAGATAACATGGGGGAAATTTTGCATGACCTTGGGTCTGCCAATAGTTTTTTACATACAACACCAAAAGCACAACCCAGGAAAGAAATAATTGATAGGCTGGACTTCATTAAAATTAAAAACATCCATTCTGCAAAAGACAATGCCAAGAGAATGAGAAGACAGCCACAGACTGAGTGAAAATACTTGCAAAAGATACACATAAAGGACTGTTATCCAAAATATAGAAAGAAATCTTAAAACTCAACAATAAGAAAATATCCCAATTAAAAAATGGACCAAGGACTTTAACAGAGAACACACCAAAAAAGAAACGCAGATCGCAAAAAAAAAGCATACAAAAAGATGCTGCACATCATATCTCATTACTGTAAATTAGAACAATAATATACACACATCTATAAGAATGCCAAAAATCCCCAACACAAACAACACGAAAAGCTGGCAAGGATGTGGAACAGAAACTCTCACATATTGCTGGTGAAAATGCAAAATGGTAGAGCCACTTTGGAAGCCAGCCTGGTGGCTTCTTGCCAAACTAAACCTACTCTGACTATGTGATCCAGCAGTCATGCTCCTCGGTATTTACCCAAAGGAGTGGAAAACTTAGATCTACATAAAAACATGCACCTGGATCTTTAGACAGTTTTATTCATAATTACCAAAACCTGGAAGCAAGATGTTCTCAGTCGGTGAAGGACAGGTGAACTGGATAGAGTATATCCAGACAATGGAATATTACTCGTTGCTTAAAAAAAAAGAAAAAAAATAGAGCTCTCAAGCCCTAAAAAGGCCTGGGGGACCTTAAGTGCATATTATTAAGTGAGAGAAACCACCCTAAAAAGGGTATTTACCGTATAGGATTCCAACTACATGACATTATTAAAAGGGCAAAACTACTGAGACAGTAAGAAGATCAGTGGTGACCAGAGGCTGGGGGAAGATGGGCTGGGCAGATGGAGCACAGGCGATTTCTGGCCAGTGAAACTCCTCTGTCTGATGTTACAATGGAGGACACCCGCTGTGATACGTGTGTCACGCCCACACAATGTACATCACCAACAGTGAACCCTACTGTAAGCTGTGAATGTTGGGAGATTACGATGTGTCAATGTGGGTTCATCCGTTGTAGCACTCACCACCCAGTGCAGGATACCAATAACAGGGGAAGCTGCCTACTTCATGGGAAATCGCTGTACTTTCAGCTCAATTTTTCTGTGAATCTAAAAGTGCTCTAAAAATAAAGTACACTAAAAAATTAAAGAAATGACTTCAGTGCTTCTGTACAAATGTGTACAAAAGATTTGTACAAATTCTGTAGAAAAGATGTGCAAAATTCTTATACTCTCATTAATAATGTATCTGCCCTTTTCTTATTAAAACATATTTAAAATACAAAGAATTTCATAAACTCCTAGTCAAAAGAACATACAGTGTACCTGTGGCTTCTTGGTTTGGCAGGTCCAGCTTGGAAAGCTCTGGAGGAGACGCTTTCCCCTGAAGGAAGCCCTGGGCAGCACTCCCCAAGGTCAGTCTAGGGTTTAGGTTCTAATTCTCATGACACCTCCCTTTGCTCAGCATTTTATGGTTCCATCCAGGGGGATTCAGAACAGCCTTATCCAGGAAGCCTTCTGGAGCAGCTCAGATCTTCTGACCCATCTGGCACATACTGCCATATTGGGCTCCTGCCCCAGGCCACCAGGCAGAGAGTTCTTGACTTCCAACTTTCCTGAGTCTGCAGGACATTGCTCTACCAGGACACAGAACCTGCTGTGGGAGAAGATGACTCAGTCTAACAGCCTTTCCCAAAACTCCAGCTGCTGCTGTACCAGCTGCCTGTCCTCTAAATGTGTTGGCAGCCCTGCTTCCTGAATGGAAACAGAAGGCTCCAGAAGGTACCAGAGCCAGCGGGAAGAAGGAAAGGTCTTTTGGTAGCACAGGGATGTGAGGAGGCCCTCGAGTGCACTCTAATACCTGACTTCTAGCCAGGAATGTTCAGTGACATACCATGACAGGATCAGCAAAATTCAACCCAGGCAGCGATCCCTAATTGATAACTCTATTCCATCCAAGGGGCAGCACAATGTGAGGGTGAGATCCCTGAGAATCAGCTGGCTCCTTAGAAGCTCTCCCTAGTTGTCCCTCCTTGGGAAGGTGCATCCCCCAAGGTCAGCAGGAAAAGGAAAAAAAACCTGGGACCATAGTGCCCAACTGGGGTGGTGCCTGGGGGATGAAGACATGCTTGTAGTGCAAACCTCAGGGTCCACCTCCATCCAGATTAAGGAGGCCTGGGTGACACAAGGATTGTCACTCTCACTTTACGGAAAACGCAAAGTTGGTTCAGAGAGGCACATACAGGGTAATGAGTCAAGGTCAGTCTTTGGATGTAAGACCTGTCTTCACCTGCCACCTTTGTCACCACCCAGATGGGCAACCCTAAAATTACTGAACCTTTCTGAGTTTGCTTATTTGTAAAATGTCAATCCTAGTATCTGCACCACGGAGTTTGTGTGATCATTAAAAAACCAATGTCTGGGAAACACTGGAGACACAGCACCTGGCCCAAAGTCTCCAACAAATAATGACTTTAACAAAGGGGGTGGGAGGGGTACCTGGGTGGCTCAGTCAGTTAAGCATCTGCCTTCGGCTCAGATCACAACCCTGGGGTCCTGGGATCCAGCCCCGCATTGGACTCCCTGCTCCTCGGAGAGTTTGTTTCTCCCTTTCCCCATTGCTGTGTGGTCATTCTCTCTCTCTCTCTCTCTCTCTCTCTCTCTCAAATAAATAAATAAATAAATAAATAAATAAATAAATAAATAAATAAATAAATAAAATCTTAAAAAGAATAAAAAATAAAAATAAAAGAGGGGGTGGGAGAAGGGAGCCATAGTAAGGTGTGAAGGAGCTCTCTAAGACCAACTGTTCATCCAGGGACCATAGCACACCCTTAGACCCCAGGAAGCCGAGAGCCCCAGCAATTCACCAACTCCAGAAGGATTAAAAGGACATACCATCAAGAACCTTAAGAGGGAAGAATACAGTATCAAACTAAAGTGGCTGGCATGGGAATGACGGCTCTTGCTCAAGTCACACCTCACACTTTGTAAAAGTAATAAAAAATTATCCTGTTGATAATCACATCATCAGAGAACTGGAAATATGGAATTATAAACAAGTTTACTTTTTTGGTGATGTCCCCACTGATTCTAAATTCCCTTTTCTTATTTTTATTACATATACATACTCATCACAACTCCACATGATCACCAGTAGTTAGTGAAATGTAACATAGAAATATACTTATGGATGGAATGAAAACAATTAAGAAGGCAATTAAAGTGATTTCACAAGCTGGTTTATAATTATTTCATTTCAGAAGTTGATCATAATTAATAAACCAAGCAGTATCACAATCACGAGTAACAGGAACCACAAAGCTTCCCCAAAACAGTGTAGGAACTTGAACCATTTTTTGAAGTAGGACTTAAATTAGTGTTTACTGGAAAGAGAGAAGTGAAAATGATGAAGACTGAGTTTATCTTGCCTTCAGTGCTAGTATTAATATGCAAAATGACCCACAGAAACACTTTAAAAATTCATCTGTCTTTAAAATAACTTGGAGTCTTGCTATGATCTCAAGTAGAATTCTTCAAAGAGACTTGTCCCTGGGAATTCTATCTCAGGGGAACTCAGTAATTGAAAACCTAAGGTGGAGAGTCTTGAGCTGGGGCATCACGAGGGCTGGGGATGTTTAGGGATGCTATCACACTCCATTCTTAGCCAGGCTCCTACCTACCGGAGCCTAGCCAGAGCACAAAGCACAAGATAATGGCCCAAGTCCTGAAGAGAGGCTCACTCAGGGGACTTTTTTCTCCAGAAGAAGTGGAAGTAAACTTGGGCTCTAACTCAGCTGATTATATGTACAATAAGGACAAAATCAGAACCCACAAAGACCCAGTGATGGTCTGAGGAAATGGCAGAGAATGGGAGGCTGAGGCAGAGAGAAATGTATGAGTGTTTGGTGCCCAGGAAAACAGTTCTGGTGACCTCAGCCTCTAAACCATGGTTTTCTGGCCTCAGACAATCCTGCAGGTTCACTAGGCTGGCCTTCACTCCAGAGGATGTGTCCTACAGAGTTTACTTAAGAAACGAGGAACTGTGAACTGTATTTACAAAGGGATTAAAGTGATAATTATTCTAACGTTTTAGTGGTTAACAGAGTAAGTCTCACCCTTATGGAAAAGATGCTCCCTGGAGTCTTTAGTATCTGACCACGAGTAAGCGGTGGGAGAGAGCTCTGACGTGCAGGACACAACACTGGTAACTCAGCATCTCTGATCTCCAGTTCCAGTAAAATGGATGAAAGAGAATAAAGAGAAATAGCGAGTAAAGTACCAGATGTCCTAAAACTCGGCACAAGTTTAAAAGAAATACAGCTTCTTAAAAGTAAGTCTAAATTCTGGACATGAACCAGAATATGCATTTTTCTCATCAAGAGGAACAAATCCAGAAGGAAATTCACCATGAGAACTGTGACATAACAAGACTAGGTCTTTCTACTTAAGAAAGAAATGTACATATCATATGTTTATAGAAGATTACTGTTCAGTATCCTACTGCTTTATCATTCATTCGTTCGTTCATTCATTCATTCATTCATTCATTCATTCATTTCCCATATTTACTTTTCACTTTGGTATCTGAGGGGCTAAACATTAATTATCCGACAATTTCACTGAGCTCTCTCCTGCTGACAACACGCCCTTGCCATCCCCAGAGCCCAGCGCACGGACTGAGGCACTGAAGACACTCAGTGTCTATGTTTCTGATGCTGAATGGATAAACAAAGGGAAAACGAATGAGGGAAGAACAACCAAGTATTCAGTGAAGAATCAACTATGTGCCAAGGCAACGGAGTGAGCAGACATGATAATGACAGACTGTGACAAGGGCCATGGAGGAAATAAATCCAGTAGTACATATAGAGTAACTAAAGGGAGAAGATGCTCTAGATAAGTTGATTCTGGAATGCTTTGTGAGGAGGAAACCTTTGAGCTGAAAGTGTGAAAAGACATTATTCTGCCTTGAGGGTGTAAGGAAGTGTTACCACTCAAGCAAAAGGAATCACAGGTGCAAAGGCCCTAGGGCCAGAAAAGACTCGAATTATTTACAAAACAGAAAAGAGACCCGTGTTATGCCACATTTTAAATGCTGAGTGGAGTAGTGTGCATGGAAATGTCATAACCAAGAAACCACTTTCAGAAAATTGTACTAAGCTCCGCAAAAGTCTACAAATAAATGAAGTGGAGGCTTAAGACAATCACTTGAGTAATTCAGGCAATTCATCATACCATCACTTACCCATTTTTAGACTTTATTATTTCACGTGATTAACATAACACAAACACACACATGATACTTGCTTCGGTTTAGAGAATAATAATATAGATAACTATACCCCATTTTATATCATTTTTAAGTTCCCTTTGATGTGTTCATAAGATAATGATGCCTGTCAAGCTTTCCAGTCTCATGTGGTTAGATTTTTTTCCTTGTTGAAATACATAAATGAAATTCATCACAGTCCATATGGTCCACACGGCTTAGGTGCAGTATGCCCTTGGGAACTCAGGAATACCAACTGCTAAAACCCTAAAATATTGATGTTTTCATAACATACTTACATCATAGTTTTTTCAGCTATGAACATTTTAAGAAATATCTTGGAAGCATTTTGCACTTAGGAGACAAAGACTTATAATCCTCATAACAATTTCTCACCATTTGTCAAATCTGACTTATAGCGTGGGTGGAATCTTGCAAGTTCACAGAGTAAGAAGAATTGCACAGCAGTTAGAAAGCAAATCCACAACTTCTTCAGAGTCTCTGGTAGTATTTTAGTGACGTCAAGCTATTTCTCTCTTACGTCCAGGCTTCATGTGCTGAAGAATGTTGTCCCCAAAATGACCACAGACCACCTTCACAGGCTTTGCTACAACTTGCTCATAACCCTAGGGTGTTTGCAGCCTTGTCACAGCGACCTTAAGATGTTCTCTTCAAAGTCAAAGAGATGTTAAATAACAGGCCCAAAGCTATGTGGAATTTAAATAAAGCAAATGGCAGAAAAGTCAAAACAGAGAAAATGGCCCTGTTTTTGTAAGAAATCAAATAAAGAGTGATTATAAAAACTGACAAATCAACCTGTCAGTGTGGATAAGGAGTAAGTCTGGGTCACCATGAAGTAAAGACAAACTACATTGCTGCCAGGGCTCACCTCTGGGTCGGCGGGAGGAGTAGGCTATCAGGGAGACAGGCTGATGCATCTGTGGGACAAATGGAAAAACAAGTGTGTGTGTGTGTGTGTGTGTGTGTGTGTGTGTGTGTGTGTGTGACTGGTGATATTATGGGTGATTTTTACTTCACTTTTTGTTTCTCAGTTTTTTTTAAAAGATTTTTTTTTTTTTAAATATAGGCCATGGGGTACTCAGGTGGCTCAGTTGGTTAAGCATCTGCCTTTGGCTCCGGTCATGATCCCGGGGTCCTAGGATCGAGCCCTGCATCAGGGTCCTTCTTCTTCCTCTGCCTCCTTCCCTCTGTCTCTCTCTCTCTCTCAAATAAAAAAATACAATCTTTTGAATAAAGAAAGAAATAGAGAAAAAATTAAAAAATAAAGAAATGGACGGTAGATTAAATTTCTGACCACTAACTTCATCTAGTTGTCAACAAAATCTCTCAACACTTACATGCATTCTTATCTATATCGCAATCTACACAGATGAAGTATGCTCTTGGGCACTCAGGTCTAGCAACTGCTAAAATCCTAAAATCCTAATATTTCCATGAAATATTTAGATTGTAGATCTTCCAACCATGACACCTAAATATTCTCTATATTTCCATCTATTATTTCTCAGAACCGTGCCTTTTCTAATGATTTGATAAGGGTAATCAATTAAGATAGTTGATGAGATCAATAAAGCAAATTAGTCCTCTTAATTGGAAAGTGTAATGTCCCAGAAATGTCAGGATGTTATCTGCTTCTCCATGCGTCCCATACATTTAGCAAGAAGCATGGCAGAGCATGGCTGTTTTGCCAGGGAACCTGCAACTTAGCTCCCAGCAGCAGCCCCGGTGCCCAGCACAGTCCCTGGAACACATTAGATACTCCATAAATATTTGTGGAATGAATGAATGAATAATTGTCAACGTGTGAACAGGCCCCCAAGAAGACAGCGGGAAATAGTAGAAAGAGCATGAGCTTTGGAGTCAGACCAGTCCATGCTGGAATCCCAGCCCTGCCACATACTGGCTGTACAATCTTAAGCGAAATGATTCACTTCCCTGAACTTCCGTTTCCTTACCTGTTAATGGGGGTAATAATACCTCCCCATCTCATCAGGTTTTTGAGACAACTGATTGAGATAATACACACGTACCGAAACATTAGTGTTCATTCCGTGGATACTTAAACTTTTGTCGAAGAATGGAACCATGTGCAGTCTCCTCTTTTCATCACAGTGTGTTTGTAAAAAATAAAAATTTGGGGGGCCTGGGTGGCTCAGTTGGTTAAGCGACTGCCTTCGGCTCAGGTCATGATCCCGGAGACCCGGGATCGAGTCCCACATCGGGCTCCCCGCTCGGCGGGAAGCCTGCTTCTCCCTCTCTCACTCCCCCTGCTTGTGTTCCCTCTCTGGCTGTGTTTCTCTCTGTCAAGTAAATAAAATCTTTTAAAATAAATAAATAAATAAAAATAAAAATAAAAATTTATTTTTATATGCAATTTTGTCCACCTAGAATGCAGCTGACCTTACTGATTCCTGTCAAGCAGAGACTCAACCTCAAGGGCAAACTGAATAACAACCTTTGCCTTAAAGCTTTTATCACCTACTCTTATCTCTAGCCAAAAGCAAATTATTCTCCCTCAATAAACATATTATGCCACCTCTCTTAAAGCATGACTTATGCAGGTTAGAGTCATGTCTACTGGGAATATCTCCCCTCCTAGGCTGCCAGATCCCTGAAGGACAAGGGTAATTTCTGTTCATGACTGCATCCCTCAAAAGCATTGTTCATAGTGCTTTCCAGGTAACAGATGTTTAGGGAATTTTTTAAAACTAAATTAAGAAACCTGATTATATTTTCCCATGGGAAAAATGATATAATAGCCTATTACATGCCTGTTCAAGAAATTGATTTGAAATAAATTACAGAGAGAATTAACAGGATAGAAGCTCAGATTCAATAACTAGAAAAATAACTATGCAAATGGTAAAATTAAGCTGCAGGGTCTATAAAATGTGCATAAATGTGCATAAATGGGAGTTATGCACAGTACATTGATCACAAAAGTTTCAGTAAGCACAAAAACATACCTATAACCTAAAAAAAAAAAAAAGGGGAAGTTTGTCCTGACTCCTGTCATCAGGTATGACAAATACAAAGCTTTCTTAAAAGTAGGATACGTTGGATAAGCTATTTTCTTTCAACTGATGCCTTTTCTTCTTCTTCACCTCCTAAGTGTTCTTGCAGCAAGCATTCAGGACCATTCCACTGCTTCTCCTTGCCTTCTCGCCCTTCCTTTATCAGCTCAGAAAACTCAGTCAGTGCTTCAATATGCCTCTGCTAGAACCTTTGATTATTTTTGCCCCCTTTCCACGGTGCCACTTCTCCACCACATGTCCTTCTATTCTCAACTACCTTGCTGCCTGTCCCAGGGCCAACAGGAGATGCTAGTGCTTCTCCAGTGAGCACTGTCTGCCAGGCATCATGCCAAGTCCTCCAAAGTCCCCATTCCAGCCCCAACCTTGCAGTGCGGCAAATGGGACCATAAAGAGTGGGGGGCTCTATACCACACCGGTGCAGGGGTGGTCCAAGGAGGCTTTCCAGAAGAGACAGCTGCCAAAGGGAGGTCTTTTTTGTTTTGTTTTGTTTTGTTTTAAAGGTTTTACTTATTTGACAGAGAGAAACACAGCCAGAGAGGGAACACAAGCAGGGGGAGTGAGAGAGGGAGAAGCAGGCCTCCTGTGGAGCAGGGAGCCCGATGTGGGACTTGATCCCAGGTCTCCGGGATCATGACCTGAGCCAAAGGCAGTGGCTTAACCAACTGAGCCACCCAGGCGCCCCTAAAGGGAGGTTTTAAAGGACAAATCAGACAAAGAAAAAAGAAAAGCAATTGTGTGTACAAAGGGCACCAAGCTATGAAAAAGAGAGACATGCTCAGTGCATACAAGTCCTTCCATAACCGATCAGCCAGCTATGGTGCCACAGTCCCGAGAGACTGGATAGCTGAGACTATTAGAACAAGCAGAGTCAACTGAGGTTACCTGGGCTTCCTCTCTGGCAGGCACAATGAAATTAAGTTATTTGAAGCTGTTATGCAGTAGAGCCTTAACCTGTGACTGAAGAGGTATCACAACCTTCTAGAAGGAAGTTTTCTCTCTTTTTTAAAAGATGTTATTTATTTGAAAGAGAGAACATGAAAGAGGGAGTGTGAAAGGGAGCATGAGCAGGTTGGGGAGAGAAGGAGAGGGAGAAGCAGGCTTCCCACCGAGCAGAGAGCCCAATGTGGGGCTTGATCCCAGGACACCGGGATCATAACCTGAGCAGAAGGCAGATGCTTAACCAACTGAGCCAACCAGGTGCCCAAAAAGTTTTCTCTTAATATAGCCCATCATATTCCTATGGCTGCTACTCCAATACGTCCTCTTGCTACTGCCCTCATCCTTCCGCCCTGACTGCCAAAACCAGAGAGCCAAGCCAACATCCTATCCTCCAGGGACAGCAAAAGGGCCATCGGTGCAGACCAGGGTTCTCAAACTTTCCCATGTATACACGCCATCCGGGGACCTTGTTAAAATGCAGGTTGGTTAGTATTTTTGAGAATGGGGCCTAAGATTCTGCATTTCTAACAGGTTTCCAATGCTGTTGTTCCTAGGGCCACACTTGGAGTATCAAGACTCTGAGAGAGCAGATTCTTCAAGTCACACTGACCGGATGGACAGTCTTCCTCCTCCCTTAGATCTCACTTGAATAACCTGCTTGAAGCTCCAGTTTTCTCATCTTAAAGTGGCGGCTGAGAAAATTAGATGAGAATGTATAAGAGGCATCTGGCACCTGTTTGGCCTTCAAGAAATGATGGCTCTTATTGGCAGTAGTGCATACCTTTGGGAATTGTCCAAATGTCCACTTTTATATCCTTAAAATAAACTGTCCCTGAGATTTTGTCACTAACTCCATTTCATAATTCAACTTGAAATTGGAAGCATTTTTCTCCATGCCTTTGGCTGTCCCATCTCCACACCTAACCCACCACGTTCTCGACTGTCCACCATTGATCCTGGAACAGGGAAATCGTATGGTCTCTTATAAATTGTCATTCTCCTTTACTTATTTTTTTTTAAGATTTATTTGAGAGAGAGAGAGCACATGCATGTGCACAGGGGGAGGGGCAAAGGGAGAGAAAGAGGGAGAGAAGTAGACACCCCACTGAGTGTGGAGTCCAACAGGGGGCTGGATCTCACAACCCTGAAATCATGACCAGAGCTGAAATCAAGTCAGATGCTTAATCAACTGAACAATCCAGTTCTTCACTTCTTGATATCAGTGGCTCATCACTGGAGTGACTCAGGAAGAGGCAAGGCAAAAGCAGGGCCTGGCCATTCATATGTCACAGCCGCTTACATTTTATGTCCCCTCTGTTAGGAGTTTGGCCGATGTTCACACAACGTTCTCAACTCAGGAATTCCATGAAGAGTGATGTCCCCCTGGACTAACTTGATTTCCCGAGCAAATGGGAGGGTTGAGCCTCCACTCTACACCGGGAAAGGCACTGTTTTCAGGAGATTTTTCACTTCCTGTTTGACTCCAGAGCCTATCTAACTCCCATCCACCTGGTGAGGAAGCTCGGCCAGGAACGTAACCACCCCCAGAGAAAGCCTGGACCTGGCCAGCCCTGCTGCACACCTCAGTCAGGAGAGTTATCTCTGGCTGGCTCTTCCCTGGGCCAGAAGGATTCTTTGTGTGGTCCAATGGAAGGAGCTCTCCTAGTCCCACATTCAGATGTGGAGCCAAGGTTTAACATCAAGAGCCACCAAGAGTCTCTATTCTCTGTGCCACGGTGACGAATTAAGATGCAGATTCAAGAGCTCCATGACCCCTCATCCAAACACCATCATCACATCAGCCCATCTCTTAGCAGGTGCTAGCTCCCGTGCTAGGAACACGAAGTAGAGGCAGGAGTGAAGGTTTGAGAGGAACCATGGGAGGAAATGAGACACAGAAAGTACAAAGATCAATGAAGCTGTTTCATCATCATCATCGGTGGCAGTCACTACCCTTTAGCCAAAACATCTCTCCCATTCCAAATGCCCAGTCAGCCTTCCACCCGTTTTGTTTTGTTTTTCTTAACCTGGTAGACAAGGACAATCGTTAGGACAATTTGGCATACAAATATCACTCTTCCATAAGGAGATCTCTTCAAAGAATCTGCTCACTGTTACATGACACAATGCTCCCCCTCTGTCGGCCTCTAGAAGAAAGACTCATCTCACCACCCTTGCTGGGGTCTGTCTGGGGTGGATGCTTGAGGCAGCAGTCCCCCCGATCCCCACACCAGAGGGAGGGGCAGCAAGGAGGGAAACAGAGACTCAAAAATGAGGCAATGCCCTCACCGCTATTCAGTGGTGCTCAACTTCTGTGAAGTGGGAGTCCATGAGTGAATCAAATAGCTGACAAGTAAATCAGAATGCAAAGAAATGTGCCACATGGGCCTACACAAAATAGAATAAATCAAATTTTGTAGTTAATTTTCAAAAACTCGCAAATACAAATATTTTGATATTTTTTTCATCAATATTTTGTACTAACTGTTATTAATGCCCCCCAAACTTTCTTGTTCAGGAAGACTCTTTGGAAAGAGAAGCGAGAAAATAAGAACTAAGACTACAAATTGCCCTATCAAAATTTGTGAGTGAATGTTATACTCTCTTTTTCAGCACATTCAAAGTCTTCTACACTGGAGACCATGAAATGATTTGTTTGCATGAAATTCGTTCACTAAACATCATCTTTCAGCTTTTGAAGTTTCATTGTTAATAATATTCTCTGGATTTACAATGTTGTGTAATTCAATGCCCAATAAATCATTCTTTCCTCAGTTTTGCAGTGATATGTATTTTTCCACATTATGAATGCCTGGTCTATAAAGAGAAACACGTCGTACACACTTGCCACATCCTGTGAAAACATTACAGAGAGAAGCCTGAGCAAAGACCAAGTTCTCTATTTGATTGAAGACTGGTTCAGTGTCTGGAACAAAGACCCTGCAGATAATTTGACTAGGTTTTCAAAAGCTCAATTCAACACTATATAGTATTTATAATTTGTCAAATGGAATTCTCCAGAGAAACAGATCAACAGATCCAAGAAATCAGAGTCCCGTTGCTTTACCCTGGAGGGCTAAAGGCAAGGACTCACAAACTTGAAAAACCGTGAGAGAAGGAAGAGTTCATTCTCATTATTCACAGCAGTTGTTTTCTACAAAGTCATTGGAAACAATGAATTCATAAATACCAAAGCACTGGGCCTAGGAGAAACACAGGGTTAGGTTCCTGCAAGACTCTGTTTACAACATTTTTGTTATTTGTTTTACGTGCATTTCTGTTTAAACACATCTCTTTTACTACGCTGATTCACCAATAGTGAGCTCATGGTCACCCGCACTGTCACTCAGTCCTGAATGAAGCTTCTCCAGCACATGTATTTTCTTCAAAAGGCACATCACAGCCTTCTTGCACTTAGGACCACTAGACACCACTTCGGCACCATGCTGGAGGGCTATGCTAAATGGAGACATCACCCGTGAAAAGTGCAAAAATGTGAAAAATGTGGCAGGAAGCTGATGGTGAGAAAAGCAGCCTTACTTAGAGTGAGACCTGAAACAAGAAGGCAGAGCACTGCCTTGCTCAGACACAGCTGAGCACAGACACGGTGGGTGACTCAAATTTTTCACCACTGTGCCCGTGTCCACAAATGACCACAAAAGCACTGTACTGATTTGGGGGTTGCAAATAAATCTCAGAGAATAGGCAAATTCTCAACTACAGAAAGCGCAAACATGAGGATTAACTGTGTATGTCTTCCACCTTGGGGACAAGGCTGCTAGGCAACAGACTACCCAAAGACAGGAGGCCCTTCCGAGGCCCATCCCAACATGCTTGGTGATGTCCCCTTAGTCCCCAAGGAGCCTGGGTCAAAGCACAGTTTGAGTTAAGCTCTCCAAAAGGCCTCAGGAGCAGGGCTGTCCTCACCCCGGTTTCATGGACTCTATGTGCTCTTACCTGATGCCTAGAAAAGAAGAAAAAATAAAGAGACTACTCCATATCTATACATCTTAATCAAGGACAATTTGAATTCTCTCAGAAGAGCCTGCAGTTTAAACTTCAGCCCATTTTCCCCACAGGAGATTTAATCTTGAGAGAAGTACCTCTTTATCAAGCATTTTGCCTTTTCTAATTAAATTCTGGAAGAACACTCAAAAAGAGTTACTCTCCTTACATGTCCGTGGCCCAAACAAACAAGGGGCGACCTCAGGTGGCAGAGAGCCCAGAGAAGGAAGGCACCTCTTAGAAGAGCCACTTAACTAAATCAAATCATGAGATTTTCAAGAGGCCTATCATTCTGGAGAGAGAAGACAGTGATATTTTATGGGTAACAATTTTTAAAAGTTCAAAGGTAGCCTACAATTAAAACAAACAAACAAAAACCTGTAAGGGCGCCTGGGTGGCTCAGTCGTTAAGCATCTGCCTTCAGCGCAGATCATAACCCTGGAGTCCCGGGATCGAGCCTCACATCAGGCTCCCTGCTCTGCAGGAGGCCTGCTTCTCCCTCTCTCACTCCCCCTGCCTGTGTTCCCTCTCTGGCTGTGTTTCTCTCTGTAAAATAAATAAATAAAATATTAAAAAAAAAAAAACTGTAAGATCAGGACAATTAAAAATCAACTTAAAAATTGGAAGAAGAATTATAAATGTTCTAGTAAAGACATTGGTGGATTGAGTTACTTTGGTGAAAACAAAAAGACCCCTCAGCTCTGAGCTTTCTGGCAGCAAAAGGGAAAAGGCAAGATTTTTTTTTTTAATATTTTATTTATTTGACAGAGAGAAACACAGCCAGAGAGGGAACACAAGCAGGGGGAGTGAGAGAGGGAGAAGCAGGCTTCCCGCTGAGCAGGGAGCCCGATGTGGGGCTCGATTCCGGGTCCCCGGGATCATGACCTGAGCCGAAGGCAGTCGCTCAACCAACTGAGCCACCCAGGTGCCCCAAAAGGCAAGATTTTGATGCACCATTTTCATCAACAGATAAAAGCTACATAACAGATCACCTAATCTGCAAAGAACACATTTTGTGGGTATTAGAGTCCAGCCTGAATTTACTGTGCCAACACCATCATTACTGATGAAGTCTCGGTTTCTGGGCCAAGTGATATACTCCTGGCGTGGCCCCTGCCAGCCCACAAGAGGACCATGAGCTGCGTGCTAGCCAGACGAGTCCACTGCCGGAACAACAGGCTGGAGGGCTGGAGGTCCCGCTCACATCACATCTTTTAAGAACACTATCAGCTGCTCAGTCACAATATAAAAAGAGGAGTAAGTTGACAAAAATCCATAAAATCTGAAGATCTAATAACCTGCGTAAACAACCAGGAGAGGCCCAGAAGAGGGATGCACTTCAAAGTCTAAGAATGTCCCTGGTAACAAACTACAGAAAGAGTAGTTAAAGGTCCGAGGAGATTTCCTCAGAAAATGTTTGTTTGCCCCTGGCTGATATTTCTCCTGGGTCGGGTTGTTTTGCCTGTTGAACAGAGTCAATCTACCACTCTATCTTACTACTAACAATAATACAATTGTGCCCTGTAAAAATGATTTTAAGGGCCTCGATTTCTTTCAGAATAAATGTAGATTTGATCATCACAAACAGTAATAACCACCCTTAGGATATTAGGATAAACCTGGACATGTCCTTCTTGTTGAATATACCCAATTGCTACTACTTCCTGACACTCCTCTCCATTCCCCTGAAACGTCCTCCCACCTTCCCCTCTTCTCCTACTCCTACAGGACACCATTCCTCAGAGTTCTAGAATAATCAAACTCCCTCATTAGCTTGGCATATTCATACCTGGTTCGTACCTGATGTAATTAATAAGCACTTACTTTCACTCTCAAAACTGTCCCCACTGTAAGAAAATGATATGACAACCAAGTATTGGTAAAAATATGGAAATTCTGTAACCCTCAAACATTGTTGACTGATATAAAAATTTGTGAGCTGCTTGGCAAAACGAGTCTGGCAGTTCCCCAAAGGGTAAACATAGAAGCAATTCACTCAACAGTTAACCCAACAATCCCATTTCTAGGTTCATATCCAACAGAAATTAAAATACATGAACATATAACCTACTGTATAAATGTGTGTATCATCATTTTTCATAATAGCCAAAAAGTGGAAACAACCCACATGTCCATCAAATGATAACTGGATAAATAAAATGGCATATCCATACACTGGAATATAATACAGTCATAAAAAGGAATGAAGTATTGACACACACCACAACATGCTTGAATCATGAAAACATTATGTTAAGTGAAAGAAGCCAGTTACAAAAGACCACATACTGTATGAGTCTATTTATAGGAAATGTCCAGAATAGGCAAATTTACAGAGACAGAAAGATTTGTGTTTTTCTGGGGCTGGTAGGTGATAGTAAGAAGGAAAAGGGTAGTGATGGCTAATGCATCTAGAATTGATTATGGTGGTGGGCGTCTGGGTGGCTCAGTGGGTTAAAGCCTCTACCTTCGGCTCAGGTCATGATCTCAGGATCCTGGGATCGAGGCCCACATCAGGCTCTCTGCTCAGCGGGGAGCCTGCTTCCCCCTCTCTCTCTGCCTGCCTCTCTGTCTACTTGTGATCTCTTCTCTCTGTCAAATAAATAAATAAAATATTTTTTAAAAAAATCTTAAAATTGATGATGGTGACAGTTGCACCACTCTGGAAATACACAAAGTACTAGTGAATTATACACATTAAGGGAGTGAATTGTATGGTAGGTAAATTAAATCTCAATAAAGCTGCTATAAAAAAGTAATAACAAATGAGTCAAATAATAATAGCCCCAATCAGGCAATTAGTTATATGATAACTCTACACAGCACCAAATACCAGGTAATCAGAGGGGACTTGGGACCCTTCAGCAGTGACCTGGTAAAACCTGCTCAACTTTAATAAACCATGTGAATAAGCTAATTATGATATTTTCATTGCATCCTATTTTAATGGGGTGGGGGAAAGGAGCAGGATGATGAGTTCCTATAATTTACTCTTTCTATAGTAAAGAATGAAGTTTATTCTCTATGAAAAATTACCAGAATTTACAACAGCATTTCAGACATTGCATCAAACATACAGCTGTTAGTGCTAAATAGTAAAAATCTTTCTTCATTTAAATATTATCCAAGGAACCAAGGTTTTTAATTATTTAAACATGTTCCAAGAAATACGCTCCACTAAGACATTAGAATATATTAATTTACCCATGGCAAAATCAGCACTTGAAAAATGAAAATTTTTCAATGTGAAAAATTTCACACTGCCCTTTACTCATTAATGACAAAACATTTCCTGTCCCCTGGACCAAAGACTATTCTGTTCTCAACCTCACTGAATATTTGTCCCCCTGTTTGACCACGCCAAAATGTTCCTTCATGGCCTCATATGAGCCACTAATCATTTTGCTTGGTTTTCTCCATTTTGCTTCTATTTTGGTGAAAACTTGTAACACTGTCTACAAAGCACATTGTGTTACAGTCAATGCGATCAATTTCTATGAAGTGACAACCATGTCCATTTCAATCAGTCTCCAAGAGAGCCTTTAAAAATGACTAATATATATTTTTTAAAGAAAAGAGTGAAATCTTCTGTGGAGAATATTCTATCACATGTCAATAAAATGAAAAAAATGGATGAGTACTAATCCTTGGGAAATCAGGTGAGAGAGCCTGAGTGGATGAGGAGGGCACCTACTTCTAAACATAGAGGGTCCTTAAATCTTGTGGCTCACAAAACAGATTTTGGGAAAGAAATCAAGCATCCCCTTCAAGTCCATCTGTCACCCTCTCAAAGACCAGTCCTGACAGTGGTATGTTACATGCACAGACAACAGTAGAAAACCAAGAGGGCACAACTGTATCCTTACGTGGGATAAGAAACACAAGGTGCCAAATTAAATACAATCGAAGAAATATATTTTGTGCAAAAATACTGGCTACAGACACAAAATGTACACACCTGATAATAAGGTATAATTATAAAGTATGGAAATCAATTTTTGTGCAAGGGGTATGCAGTCAACCCCGTTACATCCCACTCCTACCAATCATGTGTTTTAAAAACGAGCACCAGCATGATGCCTCCAGCATAGATTAGTTATTCAATATTTCATTAGGGGTACAAAATGATCGGGACACCTGTTTCCCTCTCTCAGTTCTATTTTTGAAAAATAATACTGATTATGCTTAATAACCACATGGGGAGATTGTGGACAAGCAAATCAATGATCACTCTAATACTAAAGAACACATTAAAAAAAAAAACATATGGAGGCTCCTCTGTGAGCACTTTGTTCCATCTGTCCTCCTATTGCTCTTCATTTTCTGCCTTTTTTGGCCCTTTTGCTCACCAGATGTTTTCACCAGCCCCACCCCCATTTCCATATGCACGGTTTCTTCATCATAACCAGCCACAACATAGAGATTAAGTATAATATTATTTATAAAGTGAGTAAACATATGCATTTCCTGCTACTATTTTTAATACATAAGTATTATCATTGAAAATGTTTTTCGTGTACAAAAAATACAGACCGACTTATTTTTGATCCTGAGTAAAGATGCAGAGAGGAAAAATAGAAAACAGGAGGCTGTCAGTAAGTTGCAGAGGAATGCCCTCAAAAGTTACACAGGAGGGGAGCCTGGGTGGCTTAGTCAGTTAAGCCTAGGCTCCGGTCATGATCTCAGGGTCATGATTTCAGGGTCCTGGGATAGGCCTGCTTCAGGCTCTGTACTCAGTGGGGAATCGGCTTCTCCCTGGCCCTCCGCCCCTCCCCCAGCACACACACACACACACACACACACGCGCGCGCGCGCGCACACACACACACACACACACTCTCTCTCTCTCTCTCTCTCTCTCAAATAAATAAAACCCTTTTTAAAAAAAGTTACACAGTGATACCTGGGTGGCTCACTCAGTAAGCACTGGGCTCCCTGCTCGGCGGGAGCCTGCTTCTCCCTCTCTCACTCCCCCTGCTTGTGTTCCCTCTCTAGCTGTGTGTCTCTCTGTCAAATAAATAAATAAAACCTTTTTAAAAATAAAATAAAATCATAAAAAATAAAAAAGTTACCCAGGAATAAAAATTATTTCACTGTGAACACAAGACACTTCTCTGAACCTGCATGCGGAAAATCTCTTTTGCTGCTAAAGGCAAACTCAGGGAAAATTTCTAAAAGTTAGGTGCAGGGCCCAGCCAAAGAGTCTGGATTCAGAACACCAAGACAGTCTTTCTCCCTATCCCTCTTGCACATCCTTGGAAAGTATCACTGGACTCTCTCACACATCCACTAGCACTTCACAGATCTAGCTGTGTAGAGCCAACCTGTTGGCCAACAACCTGGGCAGCTCCCATGAAACACAAGGGATCTTTGGCCATGAACAAACAGATACCCTCTGATGTGGGGAGAAGACTGAAAGTTTAGCTGAGTTATCAGTTACACTACTTTGTTAAGATGCTAATGACTAATTAGAAACAAATGGCATAACTTAGAGCAAACGACAGAGAAATATGTGTGGCTCCCAGAGTCTTGCTAAACTATTATCAATCAGTGTTTAATTTCATGTTGCTTTCCAGTACATCTTGATCTACATTAAATACATTTTTAACAACCACTTCACATCCTCCTCTCAAAAGGCCTCAGGCTTCCACCCAGGTGTAAGGGATTACAGCTTCTTCTTAGCATCTTGCTCCTCTCCAACAGAGATGATATTCCTCACCATCACATCAATGTGTATTGTACAGTGAGATTTTTCCAGGAGGACTACACGCTGGTTTTATTACCTGCACAGGATAATTCTAACTGGACATCTTCTGGGTCATTTTTATTTTTGGACATTTAAAAGCAACAGATACAGCGATCTTTCAAATATTCTTAATCAATGGTCTCTCCATGATCCCACAGAATTGGAGAGTAGTCTTGATTAATATTTCCTACTGTGTTTCTCTGTCTACAGCCAGTATTAGGACAGTCATGATCTTATTTTTCATTACTTTTCTGATAAAGAAACAGGGTTCTTTGGGAAAAAGGACAATTGATTACGAAGTGAGCCTCAGTGGATATTATCAATAAAATGCCTGAGGATATATTTTTGTTATGAAATTAATTAATATTCAAATTCTATGAAACTTATGTACATTCTGTGGATGTACTCAATATTTCTTAATTTATCAAATCATTGAATTGTACATAAGAATTTTCCAGAAGCATTTACATAAATGGTAACTAATTTTTAAATATCACTTTTTAGGGACAACTTTGGGTGGCTCTGTTGATTCAGCATCTGACTCTTGGTTTCAGCTCAGGAGTCAGTCAATCAGCCCCATAAAGGGCTCTGCACTCAGAAGGGAGTCTGCTTGAGATTCTCTCTCTCCCTCTGCCTCTTCCCCTTACCAGCTTGCTCATGAGCTCTCTCCCTCTCTCTCAAATAGATAAATAAATCTATAAAAAAAAGTAAGTAAAATAAATGTCACATTTTAAAATGCCTCTTCCAGGAAGAGGCCTCTTCCTTCCCAAACCAGACTGTAAACTGATGAGCTGATCTCCGAGGAACACTCTTAATTCAGCAAGTCTTAGATTTCTACTGCCTTATTAGAACCTTCCAAAATAATCTTGAATGTTGAATGACCCAATTAGCTGGTCCTTTACATTTCGTTAATATAATTAACTGTAAATGATAGCTTTATACATACACTCAAACATTTTTCTACATGTAACAGGATATTAAGTGTCCAAAAGCTGAAATAAAAGTCCCCTTCTAAAGAGACTTACCTACAGAGAAATTACTAGGATAGGACTATGCACTACCACCACTCTGAGCCCAAGTCCCAGCCTATTTGAGAGAAGGCTAGTGATTTGCTGGTCGAATGAGGAAGCATGTTTAAACAGTTGTTGGCTTGGTAAGGATTGCAGTGGAGTTCCCCCTCCTTCTTTGAGCTTGAAGGGGAGAGAACATCCTAGGGAGGGCAGTAGCAAAACTCCCCCAAGACAGTAGAGGTATGGAAAGAAATCTGCTGTCTCCCTTCCAGGCAGAATTCCTGCTGAGCTGAAGAAGGAAATACACAGGCCTCCATATATTATCACTAGAAAAGCTGTGGGGCAGGGGCATATATAATAGTAACAAGGGCTCCCTAGAGCTGAGACGGCAAGAGGACAGCGGGAGAAGCCTACATTTTCAGTTTGTGGGGCAAGGATTTGTAATCTATCCTATGAGAATGGACAACGGAGAAGGAGCAGCAGACTTAAATCACCTTAAAGGGACCCTATCCAAGATGCTGGAGCTGTACTCCTAAGAGCAGGATCCAAGAGAGAAAGGCATTATAAAAGATCAGTTGGAGGGTAGCCTGGCTGGTTCAGTCAGTGGAGCATGCGACTCTTGATCTTGGGGTTGTAAGTTCAAACCCCATATTGGGTGTAGATATTACTTAAAAACAAAATCTTTAAAAAAATTACATTAAAAAAAAAAGTCAGCTGGAAAGTACATTCCCCCAGGCAAAATATGGAAAAAGGAGGAGCCAGAAGGTAGGACAAAAAAGTACCAAAGTACTCCGTGAGAGAAGGTATTCAGTGACAAAAATAACTTAAGAGACCAAAAGAAAACCCCACATTTTTTCCCCTTAGTCTCTCTGCCCAGAGCCTGAGGACCCAGAAGTCTGCAGGAGTGGTGTGAAGTAAGGGAAGCTGATATAAAAGGCCACACACACCTTCCCTTGCAGCAGGTTTTCAAAACAAAGTCAGGCTTGAGCTGAGGGAAGCATTAGAACCATTGCATTGGACAATGGGTAGTGGATATGGGATCCTAAATGGATAAGTTTAAATAAGACTCAAAAGCTGTGACAGATCCCTGAGAGAGTGCAATGGAAAGACCAGATAGAACAGGTTTCAAAGAGAGAAACAAATCTGTTTCTGTGTCCTATCAAGTCTAGCCTATCTTTTAAAATATGAGGTTCACTTTTTGTCATCTATTATTTTCAGTCCTAAGCCCCAGAGAAACTCTAAGAGCTATCTAATGCTCAATATGTGCTAAATCAAAGATAGAATACGAGGCAAACACTTTTGCTCCCGAACTTGTTTTGTGCTTTTGTAAACCCCTTATCATGCTCCACAAGATCTTATGCATTCTAACCCCTGCCTACTCTTGTGGCCTACCATCAACCATGCTCTCTCAGCTCACTCTGCTCCAAACATATTGATGGACTGCTTTGGGTTCTTCCAAAACAAACTCTTCCAAACTTCAGGACCTCTGCACATACTCTTTCTTTTTTAATTTATTTTATTTTATTTAGTATTATGTTCCATTAGTCAACATATAGTACATCATTGGTTTTTGATGTAGTGTTCAACGATTACACCTACCTTTTCTTATGCCTGGAATATTCTTCCCCAAATTCTTATTGAGAAAAAGGTGTTAAAACCTCTGACTATAAATATAGATTCATCTATTTCCCCTTCAAATTCTATCAGTATTTCTTCTAATATATTCTGAAGCCTTATTATATTTTAGTATATCATTCTCTTGATTCATTGACCACTTTTTTATTATAAAATGATAATATTTTATCATCATTAATATTCTCAGTGCCAAAATTTATTTTGTTTGATATTACTACAGACATTTCTGCTTTCTTTTGATTAGTGTTAGCATGATGTATCTTTTATATCATTTGACTTCTAATCTATTTGTGTCTTCATATTTAAGGTGGGTGATTTGCTATCAGTATACAGCTTTCCATATTCTTTTCTTATATTCAATCTCATAATCTCTGCCTTTTGAGGTGTTTAGACCATTTACATTTAATACAATTATTGATGTGGTTAGGCTTAGATCTATCATTTCACTCTTTTCCACTTGTCTCCTCTGTCCTCAGTTGCTATTTTCTCTCTTTTTCTGCCTTCTTTTGGATTTAGCATGCATTTTTAAAACATTTAATGAATTTTATCTTCTATGTTGTTTTATGAGGTATACCTTTTTTTTTCTTTTTTTTTTTTTGGTGATTTTTTTTAACTTGGCATATTCTATGTTCACTATCAGTAAGTTCACTTTATTACCCTGGCACCTGAAAAAATGCCTCAAATCTATGTGAGGCTCAATAATTTGTTGCTGCATAACTGATAACAGAGCTAAGCAAAATACCAACTAAATAAAATACTCAAAACATGGAATATTCCTGTTAACTCCATTTCTTTTTTTTAAAGATTTTATTTATTTATTTGAAAGAGAAAAACACACCTAGAGAGGGAACACAAGCAGGGGGGAGTAAGAGAGGGAGAAGCAGGCTTCCTGCCCAGCAGGGAACTGGATGTGGGGTTCAAACCTAGGACTCCCCGATCATGATCTGAGCCAAAGGCAGACCTTAACAACTGAGCCACCCAGGTGCCCCTGTTAACTCAATTTCTAATCAAAGGAGGGTTGTTCAGAAAACTACACGCTTCTACCTTTGCCTGGTTTGATTTTTTTTTTTCCTATGGATTTCAGGCTTTACAAGTTTAGTGTACTGGAAATAATTTTGCAGTACCTCATTCTCATCATTCTGAACACCAGTGCAGCTGATGTCTGGGCACAGAGATGGAAAAGAAGGTATAGAATGGAATAAATCTGTACAGAGCTCAGTATATACCCTAAAAGTTATTTTTAGTTTCTCTTTGAAGAAAATTGTAATGTGGTATGCTTTCTCTGTAATCAGACCTTATCCTTAACACAAAGAAAGGGGAAAAATTATTCTAGTTGCTGAAGACTAAAGGAGCATATTTACTGTATGGTCAAAAAGAGTAAAAGGGGAAAAATCATTTCTATGCCAGAATCACAGAAACCACTATAGAATTTTAAAAATGAAATTGAATCAAATGAGATTACAATAAGAATAATAATGTACTAGTAAATGCTGAATGCATAATAAAATTGCTGACACATTTAAATGTAGTCAGGACATGATAAATAGGCCAAACAATGCATTAGAACATCTCCCACAGGGTAACGCTTCTTCTGTAGTACATAAAAACAGGACCCTATCATTACTTTCACATATTATTTCCAGTTCACAATCCTCTAGGGCAAAAACTATTCTGAAGATGTGAAAATAAACTGATTACTGTAAATAATAATTAAATGATGATAAATGGCAAATAATTGTAAATAACCATTCCTACAGAGACAAAGGACACTCACGCATTTAAATTACACTTGTCTGAACTGAAGCTTCTAAATAGTGATTAATAACAAACACAGATCACATTCTAAATCTGTAAATCCTTGTTACAAAGAGAAACCTCCAAAAACTGAAAAAGTTCAAGTTATCAGCTGAACTAGTGTTTTCTCTATAAAGCACAGCAATGAAACATCTATTAGCCAGTAGGTATTCTCATGGAACTTCTAGAAGATGGGATGAAGAGTTCTTGAACATTGGTCTCTTTAAAGTTTATTTCTCCTTCATGATCGGGCTCTGTGGATGTAACTGTATGTAATATTTTCACTATAATATTTACTTTACAATCAACATTGGGCCTGTGATCTGCATCTGAGCAAGGGTATATGTGTATGTGTACAGACATACATATATAGGACTGTAGTCCTTCACCTGTGAATGGAAATACAGAACTCTTCCAAGTACTGCTCAACTCCTAACCAAACACATGTCAGGTCCTAAGCTTATCTATACTATATGAGCACCCATATCACCTATTCCTTCCCAGCATAGTCAGATGGCAAAAGAAAAAAGTAAAAACCTAAATTAGAAATCAATAAGGAGGTCTCCCAACTTCCTATGTCTGAATTTACTAAATGACTCTGGGGAGAACAAGAATAAGCCTTTTGCTGAGGCCTAGAAAGCATGAGACACTGAGACTTATGAGGCTAGAAAAGGGGCAAGATGGTGGAGTACGGTTCCCTATTTCAACCAGTCCCCTGAACTGCACTGGATACCTACCAGAGCAGCCTGAACACCCATGAAATCAGACTGAGATGTAAGATACACTTCTGGATCTCTATGGGGGCAGAGGATCATCAGTCGAGAGGTACAAAGGACATAATTGGGATTGCATGGACAGATATCAGAGGATAAACAGAAGGGGACGAAGCCACCAGAAGCAAGCTATTGGAAAGTAATACCCTAATGTTAATGTGCCCTGTGCTTGGGGACCAGTGATAGCCTGGAGACCAGTGGCTACAAGATAGGAAGGGACTGATAACAGCACTCAAATGGAACAAAGGGACTTAAGGAAAAATTGTTGGTACCAGGTGGCCTCAGGCACATACCTAAGGCCACAGGGTTCCAGGACTACGGAGAGCTGCTGCCTGCCGGCAGCTGAGAAGACCTGGTGAGGGCTCAAGTCAGCAGTCCCTGGGGCTGGCAGCTGCCACTGCCACCACAGCCACCTCCACTGCCTCCAACACAGCCCACCTGGCTGAGAGGACCCTGAGCGAACTTGAGTCAGTGGTCCTGGGAATGGCAGCCCCAGGGAATGGGCTCACTCAGACCAGTATCGCTCACAGTTTTGGTACAGAGACAAGCAGCGGGGTACAGAGATAAGCAGGGGCCTCAGCTGACCACTGAGACAGTTGCTGGGGATGCACACTGCCTGTGGGAGACTGTAGTATTCAATGAGGCTTGCAGAGGGGCAGTCTGTGTGTTCTAGACCATTCAGAGAGGAGCAGACTGTGGCTTCTCTCTGGGGTGGAGTTACTTAGTTCTGACCCTCTGAAAAGGTGCAAAAAGAGAACAAACTAACAAAAGCCCGAAAAACCGGTTTCCACAGAGTCCAGCCCCTTGATAGCAGGCAGGGCAACTCTCCCAAGCAGGATCAACTGAAAAACAACGGGAGGCAGGTCCTCCCCTACAAGACAAGCTGAAAGAAGAAGAGGACAACAACCACAGAGTCCCCATAAAATTGTAAAACCCCAACAACAGTGGAAAACAGTATATTAAGCTTTTGGTATTGTCACACAGCCTGTATATTTCTTAGATACTGTTCTCTCTCTCTTTTTAAATTCTTTTTCATGATTCTTGTTTATTTTTTACCTACTTACCATTTCAACTAGATGTTTAATACATCATATTCCATAGTAACTTTTTAACTTGAACTTTTTCATACATATACTTTTTTCTTTATAGATAGATAGATACAAGCTTTAACATAGTCCTTTTTTTCCCTATTTAATATATACACACACACACACACACACACACACACACACACACACACACACACCAGTTTTAACTTCCCTGTATCTCTGGAAAGTTGAGTTCTCTGACAAAGATAATAAGATACACCCAGGAAGAACTGAAATACCCTTCCTTGCCCACTCAGGGATTATAACCACATTCCTGTCACCCCCTCCCCAGCTTTTACTTATTTTTTATTTTTCTTTTGTGGTCTTCTTATTTGTTTGTTTGCTTTGTTTTTGTACTTTACAAACCTTACTCTTGAGGCTCATTTTGGCTGTTTTTTCTTTTTCTTTTTGTTTCTGTACTTTATAAATCATACCCTTGGGGCTCATTTTGGCTGGGTTTTTTCTTTCTTTCTTTCTTTTTGGCAGTGAATTCCAATTACTCCAAAACTTCCCATGGTGCACCTTGCTTGGATAGTAGTTGATATTTTCAGCTCTATATCCCCTCAACCACAATTCAACAAAATGACAAGGAGGAGGAAATCCCAGAGAAGAAAAGACCCAGAGATAATGGCCTCTCTAGCAGATATACTGGATATGGATCTGAGCAAGAGGTCAGAAATGGACTTCAGAGAGCACCAGGGTGGCTCAGTTGGTTAAGCCACTGCCCTTGGCTCAGGTCATGATCCTGGAGTCCTGGGATCGAGTTCCGCATTGGGCTCCCAGCTCTGCGGGGAGTCCACTTCTCCGACCTTCTCCCCTCTCGTGCTCTCTCTCTCAAATAAATAATAAATAAAATCTTAAAAAGAAAAAAAGAAATAGACTTTAGGGTTATGAAGACTTTAGTAGTTATGAAGACAATAGTCAGGCTGGAGAAAACTATTAATGGCAACACATTCACTAAGGGCAGAAGTGAGAGAAGATCTGGCAGAACTTAAAAAATGCTATCAATGAGAGCCAATCTAATGTAGATACTTTAACGGTTAGGGGAAATGTGGGAAAACAAAAACAAACTGACAAAAGAAAAAGAAAAAATAGCCAAAATGAGCCCTAAGAGTAAGTTTTGTAAAGTACAAAAACAAAAGCAAACAAACAAACAAGGCAGAAGAATGAATTAATGATCTTGAAGACAAACTGATAGAAAAGGAATAGGAGGAGGCCTGGAACAAAGGGCTTAAAACCCATGCAAACAGAATTAGAGAAACAAATGATGCCATAAAATGTTTCAATGTCAGAATTACTGGGATCCCTGAGGGGGTGGAGAGAGAGAGAGGACTAGTATACTTGACCAAATTATAGCCGAGAACTCCCCTACTCTGGGGAATGAAACAAGTAATCCTGTCCTAGAGGCAGAGAGGACATGCCCCAAGATCAATGAGGGCAGATAAACCCCAGGTATGTAATAGTAAAACTTGCAAATCTCAGAATCAAGGAAACCATTTTAAGGGCAGTTAGGGGGAAGAGATTCCTTACATATAGAGGGAGGAACATCAGAATAACTTCAGACCTGTTAAGAGACCTGGCAAGCCAGAAAGGGCTGGCAAGACATATTCAGGGTACTAAATGAGAAAAATATGCAGCCAAGAATTCTTTATCTGGAAAGACTGTCATTCAGAATAGATGGGGAGGTAGAAAGCTTCCAGAATTGGCAGAAACTAAAAGAGTATGTGACCACTAAGCTGACCTTGCAAGAAATATTAAGGGGGGGCGGATTCTATAAAAGGAGAAAGACCCCAAGAGTGATACAGAACAGAGATACGCAGAAACAATCTATAGAAACAAGGACTTCACAGGCAACAGGATGACAATAAAATCTTATCTGTCAATTATCACTCTCAACATGAATGGTCTAAATGCTCCCATGAAAACGCACAGGGCTGCAGACTGAATAAAAAGACAGGACCTATCCATATGCTGTCTACAAGAGACTCTTAGTGAACCTAAAGATACATCCAGACTGAAAGTGAAAATGTGGAGAACCATTTTTCATGTCAATGGACCATAAAACAAAGCTGGAGTAGCAATTCTGATATCAGACAATTTAGATTTTAAGCTGAAGACTGTAGTTAGAGATACAGAAGGACACTATATCATTCTTGAAGGGTCCATCCAATAGGAAGATCTAACAACTGCAAATATCTATGCCCTCAACATGGGAGCAGTCGACTACATAAGCCAACTGTTAACCAAAATAAAGAGACATATTAATAATAATACATTAATTACAGGAGACCTTAACATTCCACTCTCAGCAACAGACAGATCAACTAAGCAGAAAATCAACAAAGAAACAAGAGCTTTGAATGACACACTGGACCAGATAGACCTCACAGATATAAACAGAACATTCCACCCTAAAGCAACAGGATACTCATTATTCTTGAGTGCAAGAAACTTTCATCAGAATAGACCATATACTGGGTCACAAATCAGGTCCAAACCAATACCAGAAGAATGATATTATTCCCTGCATATTCTCAGACTACAATGCTGTGAAACTGGAACTCAATCACAAGAAAAGTGTGGAAGAAATTCAAACACTTGGAAGCTAAAGACCATCCTGCTCAAGAATGTTCGGGTCAATCAGGGAATCAAAGGAGAACTTAATCAATTTATGGAAACCAATGAGAACAAAGACACATTGATCCAAAATCTATGGGTTCGGCAAAGATGGTCCTAGGGGGAAATACATAGCTATCCAAGCTTCACTCAAAAAAACGGAAAAATCCCAAATACATGAACTGTCTTTACACCTTAAAGATCTGGAGAACCAACAAAAAATCAAGCTTAACCCATGCATGAGAAGGGAAATAATTAACATTAGAGCAGAGATCAATGAATTAGAATCCAGAAATATAGTAGAACACATTAATGAAAACAGAAGCTGGTTCTTTGAAAGAATTAATAAGATCGATAAACCATTGGCCAGACTTATCCAAAAGAAAAGAGAAAGAACCCAAACTAATAAAATTATGAATGAAGGGAGGAGATGACAACTAACACCAGGGAAATAGAAACAATCATCAGAAATTATTATTAACAGCTATATGCCAATAAGTTAAGCAACCTAGAAGAAATGGATGCATTCCTGGAAGCTATAAACTTCCAAGACTGAAACAGGAAGAAACTAACAACCTGAATAGACCAGTAACTAGTAACAAGACTGAAGCACTGGTCAAAACCTCCTGAAAAACAAGAGTCCAGAGCCTGATGGATTCCCTGGGGAATCCTACCAAACATTCAAAGAAGAAATAATACCTATTCTCCTGAAGCTGTTCCAGAAATAGAAACAGAAGGAAAACTTCCAGACTCTTTCTGTGAGGCCAGCATTAACCTTAATCCCAAAACCAGGCAAAGACCCCATCAAAAAGGAGAATTTCAGACCAATATCCCTGATGAATACGAATGTCCAAATTCTCAACAAGATCCTAGCCAATAGGATCCAACAGTACATTAAAAGGGTTATCCAACTCGACCAGGTGGCAGTTATTCCTAGGATGCAAGGGTGGTTCAACATTCGCAAATCAATCAATGTGACAGAACACATAAATAAGAGAAGAGACAAGAACCACATGGTCCTCTCAAGGGATGCAGAAAAAGCTTCTGACTTCCTTCTGCAGGCGTGGGTCACACTCTCACTCGCTCTCTTTCTGCCACCATCTTGGTTCTGCATCCCCTGCACAAAATGCCTGGTAAAGCCACAGAAATTGTCCCTGCTACAGAACAGGCGTTGCCACAGCCCAAGGCTGAGAGAGGGTCTGGAACAGAATCTGACAGTGATGAATCAGTACCAGAGCTTGAGGAACAGGATTCCACACAAGCAACCACACAACAAGCCCAGCTGGCAGCAGCCACTGAAATCGATGAACAACCAGTCAGAAAAGCAAAACAGAGCTGAAGTGAAAAGAAAGCACAGGAGGCTATGTCCACACTGAGTCTTTAACAGATTACAGGGGTTACAAAAGTCTATCCGGAAACCCAAGAATATCCTCATTGTCATCACAAAACCAGATGTCTACAAGAGCCCAGCTTCAGATACCTACATAGTCTTTGGAGAAGCCAAAATAGAGGATTTATCTCAGCAAGCACAGCTAGCAGCTCCTGAGAAATTCAAAGTTCAAGGTGAAGCTGTCTCAAACATTCAAGAAGACACACAGACTCCAACTGTACAGAGTAGAGTGAAGAGGAAGAGGTTGATGAAACTGGTGTAGAGGTTAAGGACATAGAATTGGTCATGTCACAAGCAAATCTGTCAAGAGCAAAGGCAGTCTGAGCCCTGAAGAACAACAATCAATAAGTAAGGATATTGTAAATGTTATTATAGAATTAACAATGTAACCACCTGAAAACAAGGACTTTTTTTGGTGTTTCAAAGAATAACTGCAGCTTGGTTTGAAATCTGTACTGTTTCTATCATTAATAAAGTTACAACTTCTTGTTGGATAAAAAAAAAGAATGAAAGAAAAGGCATTTGAAAAAATACAGCATCCTTTCCTGCTTAAAATTCTTCAGAGTGTAGGGATAGAGGAAACTTTCCTCAATTTCATAAAATCCATCTATGAAAAACCCACAGCAAATACCATTCTCAATGGGGAAAAGCTGAGAGCTTTCCCACTGAGATTAGGAACACAACAAGGATGCCCACTCTCTCCAGTGTTATTCACCATAGTATTAGAAGTCCTAGCAACAGCAATCAGACCACAAAAAGAAATAAAAGTATTCAAATTGGTAAAGAAGAAGTCAAACTCACTCTCTTCACAGAATATGATATTTTATGTGAAAAACCCAAAAGACTTCATCCTCAAGTGACTAGAACTCATATAGCAATTCAGTAGTGTGGCAGGATACAAAATCAATGCACAAAAATCAGTTTTTTTCTTAAACACTAACAATGAAACTGTAGAAAGAGAATTAGAGAATTGATTCCATTTACAATAGCACCAAAAACCATAAGATACCTTGGAATAAACCTAACCAAAGAGGTAAAGGATCTATATCCTAGGAACTAAAAAACACTCATGAGAAAAATTGAAGAAGACACAAAAAGAAGGAAAAACATTCCATGCTCATGGAATGAAAGAATAAACATTAAAATGAATATGCTGCCCACAGCAATCTATACTTTCTTTTTTTTTTTTATTGTTACTAAAATTTTTTTTTCCCAGTGTTTGAAGATTCATTCCCCATTCCCCACACCCAGTGCTCCCCGCTTTAGGTGTCCCCAGTACCCACCACCAGGCTCTCCCATCCCTCCACCCCCCTCCCTCCAAGTCCCTCAGTTTGTTTCTGTGTCCAAAGTCTCTGTTGTTTCGTTTCCCTCCCTAGATTACCCTAGTTCCCATTTACTTTCCTTCTCCCACTGCCCTCCAGTTTACCCCTCATGCACCGCAAGTAAGTGAAACCATG
>PITA01015460.1:0-50080 GCA_004023965.1 Spilogale gracilis
TCCAAAAAAAAAAAAAAAAAAAAAAAAAAAGGGGCATAGATGCTGCCATCTGGTAACATTGGCACCTTCCCCATTTCCAGTGCTATTTCCAGAATGGTTAAGCCTCTATGCTTGCGTAGACCCTGTTTCTTTGATAGTCATGCCACATGGTTGCATCAGCCTCCCACTAAGTCACTGTCATCTTCTGACCTGCTGGTCACTCCCTCTCTGCTGTAAAGACTTTAGCTCCTGGCTTATACTCCTGCCCTCCACCCTCAGCCTCCTATTGTTCAGATAAATTCATCATCCTCATGGCAACAGTCTAGCTTCTTTCCTACTTGACCACTCTGATGCTAGAGACCAACACCAACTCCACTTGGAATCACTCTGCTCTAGGAACACCATTCTCCTCCCAGTTCCATTTCTCTTTATTTCTACTGCTCTAGGACACCATGCTCTAAGGGCCAGAAGAAGCTCACTGTTAACTTGTAAATAAAGTTTTATTGGGACACAGTCATGCCCCTATGTTTATGTATTGTCTATGGCCATTTCTACAATAGAAGTGTCAAGTAGCTGAGACAGACACCATATGGCCCATGAAGCCTAAAATAGTTACTACCTGACCCTTGATAGTAGTAGTTTGCTAACCCCCATTCTAAGCAGAAAAATAAAATAAAAATCATTTTCTATAAAATTATTACATAAGCATTATGGAAATTTTAGAAAATACAGGAGAGAAAACAATAAAGAAAAACAACTCATTATTCCATAACTTAGATATAATCACTATTCATATTTTTGTGGTTTTCTCTCTGTTATCTTATAGTTTTCATGCTTGAATGCATGTAAATATGAATATGCCTAGATACAAAATTAGGATCATAATTTTAAAACCTGCTTTGTGATTTTAAAATATATTATGAATATTTTTCGATATGAATTGTTATGTTTTTGTAACATGATTTCAAATTTCTGTGTAGTAGTCCACAGAATGGATGCAGTCTGTCATCATTACAGAAAATTTATGATGTTTACAACTTTTGCTCTTTTACATAATGTTTTGATAAACACTGTGAACATTCTTAGCTTTGGAAGGCCATTGAGGAGATTAGATTGGCCGCTTACTGAATGGAAATTTTATATTTTCTCTCTCTCTCTCTCTCTCTCTCTCTCTCTCTCTCTCTCTCTTTCTCCACATAGATAGATAGATAGATGGATAGATAGATGATAGATAAGAATGCTATGCTAGTAAGTCAGCATTGTATTTCACATATTCCTAGTGGTCCTTGGGGGGTGTGGGGCTGGGGTGTGGGGGGAGGGAAAGAGCTGGTGGCAGGAGGAGCAGTATGTTAGCACTAGCAATATTTTATGAAAACAATTAAATGGGGAACAATGTTAAGAGTGCTATATTATATAGGTCACATATCTTGCTTTAAATCTTAAAGACCAGAAGAATAGAATTTACCCTGTGATGAATCAAATTTTAATTGTTGGGCAACTGGGTGTTATGAACCAAAATGAGAAAGATGCAGGGATGGGAGTGAGTTTGGAAGAGAAATGGACCAGTTGGAGTTAGCAGATACAAAATACTTATATCTTATGATAGTGACATTGCATAGTTGGATATTAAAATAGCAGTAAAGTCTCATCTTACACACACACAGAATCAGAAACAACTTGAATTCCCCAAGTTTTAAAAATTAGCCAAAGATTGGGGTATCCGGGCAGCTCAGTCGGTTAAATGCCTGACTCTTGATTTCAGCTCAGGTGACCATCTCAGGGTCATGAGATTGAGCCCCAAATCAGGCTCTGTGCTGGCATGGAGCCTGCTTAAAATTCTGCCTCTCCCACTCCCTCTGCACTTCCCCCCACCCCCACCCCAGCTCACACATGTGCACGCTCTCTCCCTCTCAAAAAACTTTTTTTAAGATAAAAAAATTAGCCAAAGATTGAACATTTTTAAGTAAATACTCTGTAAGCCTTATTTATGACATTGCCATATGACTGTCCCATGGAAGAGAAATACCCAGCACCCTTTGTCAATATCATGGGAACCGCACTTTTCATGAGCAGCAAAATTCTGATGATTGATTTTGATGACTCCGCTATGATGTTATCATAGTTGCAAATACTAGAATCTTCCTAAAAGTCACCAAACGTTGTTAATTCGTGGTGGTGGTACAAGTACTGAAAGACATCTGAAATCCAGGAGCCTTGGAACATGAGTTAGATGTGATTAAAAAGCCACTAAGAAGGCAGGTAAGTAAGATACATGCAATGTTATTAATTTAGGAGAGAGCAGTCTGCAAAATAGTAAAGAGTATGCTGAGAAAATACAGAGCAGCACAACAAATATGTGCTATAAGAGCAGAAGACTTAACAGCTCTATAACTCATCCTCTCTTATTGATGTTTATTCTCGTGAAGACCTTCTCTAGAATATGCACATTCTGAATAATGCTGAGTCTTCGGGTATGCATCTCTTAGATAAAATAAATCACACAAGAAATTGTTTTGGGTAAATTCAAGTGAGGAAATCCTGGAGATGTTTGGAAATGCGATGTTGGGATTCAAAAAAGAGACCCAAACTGGAACTGTAAGATTGGATGTTATTTGTGCAAGACTGAGAGTTTAAATCATGAGGCTTACTAAGGAGAGAGTACACATTCAAGACAAGGTCAATAATATAATCCTCTGAAGCCACCAAAATCAGAGAAAAGGAAGCAGAGAGGGAGAACACTTACTGAGAACCTAGCATGTGTCAAGAAGGTTCCAAGTGTATACTTCTAGCATTTCATTGAATCGCCGTCACCCTGCTAGACTGCTGCCTGCTCCTGGTTGCAGGATGAGGGCAATGAGAAGTGAGAGGTGAAGCAGCTTGTCCCAGGTCGCTCAGGTCTGTTGGATTCAGTGTTTCCTTGAGAGGCATGAGATCAAGTCATGGGTAAGCCTGACATAGAAAAATCAACTGTAGGGGCACCTGAGGGGGGGGGGGGGCTCAGTCAGTTAAACAGCCAATTCTTGATTTCAGCTCAGGTCATGATCTCAGTGGCCTGGGATGGAGTCCCACATCAGGTTTTGTGCTCAGTGAGGGGTCTGGTTGAGATTCTCTCTCTCCCTCTACCCCTCCCCTGGTTGTGTGCATGCGCTCTCTCTAAAATAAATAAATAATTTAAAAAAAAAGAAAAGAAAAATCAACAGCATAATTTGAAGACAGAGAGGACAGAGGGTGAGGTACCTCAACTGAAATGAACCAAGGCCCTCAGCTTCCGTGAATGGTACCACTATCTACCCAATCTGCAAAGCCATAAATCCAGGAGTTATTTTTCACTTCCCTCCTTCTTACCCCCACATCAAAGCCATCAGGAGCTTCTAAGATTTCTACCTGCAAATTAAATCCTGGCTTTACCATATCTCCTACCCTCCACCTTACCCTAAGGTATACACTTCTCTCTCGCCTAAAAAGCTCTAGTCTTCTTCTTGTCCCAGCTTCAACCCTTTCCTCTTACAATAAACAACAAATGAATGCTATTGTTATTTGGGGCATTATCTAATCATCATTCATTATCGGGGCCTCATTATGGGGCTGACCTGTCCACTTCAGAGCGTGTAGCATCCTTGGCCTCTGTCCAGTAGCCCCCCAAGTTAGCGCCTCCGCTGACTTTCCAATGTCCCTCTGGGGGAAAAGTGACACTACTCAGCCCCACCTCACTCATTCCCAGGTTGAAATCCACAAAGGCTGATCTTTTAACATAAATCAGATTATGTCACTGACCTGCTTACAACCTTTAGTGGTTTCCCATTGCACTGACAATAACATCCCAATTATTTCTGGGGATGGCAAAGCTGTTCATGACTTGGTCCCATCTACTTCTTCAACCTCATCTTCTAGAACCTTCCTTCTCCTCTTATCTGCTTTGGTCCAGCTTCCTTTCTCATCCTTGGCCATATCAAACTATCTCCTGCCTCTAGGCCTTTGTGCCTGCTGGTCCCCTGGAAAAGCTCCTCCTTTTGCTCTTCTGGATTGGCCCTTCTCTCCTTCTTCAGGGTTAGGCACTATGCTGATTCAGTTGTGAGGCTGCCGGTGGCCATCTTGGCCAAGACTGAAGGCAGGGCTTGTTGAGAGATGGAGATGGGAGACAGACGATATCTTCTGAACTCCTGGATCTGGCTGTGCCTTAGGCAGGACTCATTCAATTTAATTCCCAGTACACAAAGCAGTAACATTCCCTTTTTACATATATTGGGTTGGGTATCTACCACCTGGCCTCGAAAACACTCAGACTAATACTCCATGTGTTCATGGCAACACCTGTGTGTAGCAGGTGGAAAGCACACGAGTCTCTTTTAGTACTGGGTGAAAGTTGCCTTTTCTGGGTCCTCTGTTGAGCTCCCTTAAGGAAGGACCAGAGGTGTTCAAACCCTCCCATTCCCAGCTCTCAACTAAATGACCCTCCCAGCATCCTGCCCCATTATCTCCTCTTTCTCCTTCCATCTCTTCCCAACTTTCACCCTAAATGTGCTTTAAAATCCTCTCTCTGGAAAAGGAAATCTTCCCTCGACACAGTTATGCTTTTGAATTACATCCTCTCTCTCCCACTCCTCACCTCAAACTGCTTGAAAGAGTAGAACACATGAGCCCCTCCACTTCCTCATCATCCACCACCAGTTAACCCCCTGCAAGTAGTCTTACACTCATGCTCCCAGTGAAAATGTACCTGCTATGACCTCCAAACCAGTCAACTAACCCGTAGGTTTTTCTCAGTCCTCATTCTCATTGCTCTTTCTGCAGCATTTTTAGCCCAGCCCATCATACCTTCCTCGTCTTCCCTGGCTTCTGAGATACCTAGTGGGTTTTCTACCTTCTTGGCTGTGCCTTCTGGTTACTGGAATATTTCCAAAACCTCTAGGCAACAGTAATAACATATCAACACTTAATCTGGTCTCCTGGATTCAAGTGAGCCCACTCAACTGATTATTAGTCTCACCTCATAAAAATTCTGTCTGAAAAGGCCTATCCTTTAGGTTGCTCAGAACAACTTAATGCTAGGAGGCAAAAGAGTGAAATTGTCTAGACACCATTCTATACTAGGAACTGTTTATTCTTTTATGCTATCTGAGCACTTGGATAGTACGTACAAATGTCCACTGGATTTCGCTGTCCGAGGATCCCTCCTCTATTCATACTATAAACCAGAGCTTTAACTTGAGGGTGTTAAAATGGATTGGCTAGAAAGACCAATCCTCTGTCATAAAATGAAGTGTATACAGTATAATCAACAGTTATTTTAAACATAAATAATAAAGAGATATCATTAAAGTGAGGCTCCTGTGTTAATTACCAACCCCCCCTTACCTGGATATTGGAGAAAACCAACAGTTGGTTTGTACAAAGTTCAGGCACTGTGTCCCCCTTTAAAATATTTTCTGACCCTCATGAAATGAAAAGAATAATTTTCTCATAAGGTAATGGGCTCATTCTATGGCTTGTGAACAGATCCTGGTCTCACTTTTTCCCCCTGTGTATAATAATACAAGCTGATTTTTCGTTCCACTTTATTTCTATTTTCACTTCGATTCTGCTTAGGGACATTTGTGATATGGTTATTTTGAAGGTAGATCACGTGAGGTTGGAGGGAAGAAGCAACAATCATAACCACATTTCAGCTTAGAAACCTTCTTTATTAAGGAAGGTTCTTCAGTCACTTTTATTAACAAGAAAATATGACGTTGGCAAGAGCACCTCTCAAAGTCCCAGTTCTGGTTGTTTTTGTGAAGTCAAAGGAGGCAGAGAACACAATACAATGGTGGAGACTTAGCATTAAAATAATGACCATGAAGTTGCCAGCCTTGTACCTTCCATGAGACCTAACATCGCCCCTCTGCTTCCATCCCCTGAAGAATGAAGACAAGTTGGGACTGAAGATTTGATATTAATCTAGACCTGTGTAGCATCTGCTTTGATGGCAAATCAGCCCCCTCCCACACCCAGACTTGGAAAATGGCGGCTATCTCTGTTCCGAGGCCAAACCTTCTCATCTCTGACCTACACCTAGATCTTGAAGTATCTGATTCTCCCTGGGCAAGGACGGACCACAGGTTGAGCTGTAACAATAACGCTGGGATGCACCACCTTGGGCGCTTTCCCCACGTGGAATGCTTCTCCTGAGGTGGACTCCACGGAGGCCACACCCGCAAAGGCGTGGCGCAGGTCATAGTGTGCCCGGTGCCCCGGCAAGGGTGCCTCGGGAACTGCCGCCACCACGGGTCCCACCACCAAGGCGGCTGCTGGCGGGTCAGCCGGGGAAGACGCAGGCACCGCGGGGTCTGCCACAGGGCCGAGGGCCATCGCATCGCCTGGCTGGGGCTGCGAGGGTGAAGGCTAGAGAGAGGACCGTGCCCGGGTTAGCTACCTTTCTCCTCCCCAGCAAGGCCATTCCCACTTCTGGGTGGAACCCCATCCAATTCTATCCCAGTAATAATTTTTATTGGCAAGGAATCTGGCAAGAAAGAACTACCTGGGTGCAAAGGATTGTCATCAGAGCCAGAGCTGTTCCGTGGCAGCCCCTTTCTCACCAATTGTCTTGGGATTGGTGAACTTACACATACATCCCACAAGCAAAAGCACCCCACCCTATAGCTTATGGCAGTGTCACATGCTTGTCACCTACACCTGTAGCCACGGGGGGGGTGGTGGCTGCCAGGCAGATGTGGCCACCTGCACAACCCAGAATACCGCCCCCACTCCTGCGAATAGAAAAATGGACTTGCAGCCTCACGCGGGTATGGGCTCTCTGCGGCAGCCACTAGGACCAGGGAGGGGAAAGCATGGCGGAAGTGACCTTTCATTTGTTGATGATCCCATATACCCAGAGCTATTTAGACTATGGGGCTCAGAAGGACAGGGCACAAATGTCCTGTCACTACTCACAGGGCATACGTGTTAAAGGATCATTGTATTCTGAGGATGAGGGCACGTATAACCACGACGCCCTTACCTGGTTTTGGAACAGGGTGCAGGTCACAGCCACATCTTCCCCAGCAACCTTCTCAGTGAGTGTCGCCTTGCAGAAGCCATATTGCTGCCCACAGGAAGACAAGAGTTATCTGAACTGGTTTAAAGAGTGGATTTCCTCCCCCAGTTTCACTGAGACCTCGAAGGGGAAATACTTTGATTTTTCATTCCTTAAAATATTTTCTCCTAAAGTTTCTGCTTATAGAAGATATACAATACGTAATTCTAAATAGAAGGCAGAAAATACAGGTATGCTTTGAGAGTGTAAGAGATCACCCATAAGGGGCGCCTGGATGGCCCAATGGTTAGGAGGCCAGCTCTTGGTTTGGGCTCAAGTTGTGATCTCAGGGTCATGGGATAGAGTCCCTCATTAGGTTCCATGCTTAGTGCAGAGTTTGCTTGAGATTCTTAATCTTTCCCTCCACCCCTACCCCTACTGCTCATGCTCTCTCTAAAATAAAGAAATAAATCTTTTAAAGAGAGAGAGAGAGAGAGAGAGAGAGAGAGAGACTGCCCATTATTCCAGAAATTTCCTGGTGATCCAGGAAAACTTCTGTTAATACACATGTATTTTTTTATTTTCAAACATAATAAAAATTATTTAAAAATTGGGATCATTGTGACTATACCACTTCATACCCTGTGTTTTTCACTCACTATAACATTTTCTTATATCACTCATGCTTTCAAAACATATTTTTTAGGGTCTGTAGGATTTTCTATTTATTGATATACCATATTTTAGTCAATGACTCCCTCCTGTTGGACATTCGGGTCTATTTTGGGTCATTTTGAATCCATGATAAATCATCTCATTAGATATATTTCTGCCAGACATCTCTGATGAACTCTTTAGGCTCAATTCCTAAAAGTGGGCATTACAGCGTCAAGGACTTCAAAGACTTCGTCTTAGAGTTGTATCTAGAAAACCTACAACACACTCCCGGCAGCCGAGTATGACTTGGCCTAATTAGGAAACAGCCTCTGTCCTGCTTCGAACTCCAGGGGCCTCTGGTGGGGAGATGACTTGGTGTCAGCTCTTAAATGGGGAGGTGACACCGAGGAGGAAGGCCTGACATAACCCAGCCCCACAGGGAGTGGTATTTTTCACTGTCATCCTTCTCCGAAGCCCAAGATACTAACTCGCCATAAGGCCGCTCGGTTCTGTGGCCAGTTTTGCCATCCCCAGGGTATGGCCTGCTCACCTTTTCTGCCAGCAGGTTGCACTGGGCTGGGTCTGTGACCTCTTTAGCAGCACAGTCCGTGGCAGCCACGGCAAACTCCACATACGTAGAAGGTGGCAGAGGCTGAGGAGGGTAAAGGAAAATGCTTATGATGCAACATGACTTCACCTGAAAAGGCGGGGAAGGAGAGGCTGGAGGGGTAGAGCAAAGGTGCTGGGGTTGTGCACTCCAGGGAGCACCATTCCCCTAGAACACAGAGTGGCCAGGAAACACAGCCCCAGTGGCCACCACAGATCAGTCACTGGGCCTCTATGTTTTTAAGTGCTTGTATACAGAAGGGAAGGAGATAAAAGTACCACTGTGTCCATCATTCAGGGCAGACATGAGTTTCCAGAGCTCCCACCTTAACTGACCTGAGTGGTAACCCAGGCCCCTCCCGGGCCTTTCCTCTTTTTTTTTTTTTTTTAATTTTTTTTAACAATTCTGTTATTTAAGACACAGTGTAATCTTAGTTTCAGGTGTACAATATAGTGATTTATGGCCTTTCCTCTCAGGGCTGCAGTTTGAGTCCTAAGGTTCAGGTTACTCCAAGAGAGCTATGGGAAAGTGAAGAGATTAATACCTCTCCCACCTATCCTATCATAGAGAGCAGGATCAAATGAAAAATCTAAAGAAATAGAGAAGATGCTTGTGCTTTTCTTTCTTGTAGTATATGGATGCTTACAACAATAAAATATCTGTTATTTGGTAACGTCTGGGGTGGGGTTTTCTGAGAATCACACATTCTCCTTCATCAGAATCATCACCTATAGGTAGAATGCGTTTCCAAGTGTTCCATGGCTCCTATCCAGAAGACCCGTTTTCTTAAATATCAGAATTCTGTTGCAAGCAAGTGTGCTAAATAATCCACTCTACAATTAGATTTTTTTCCCCAGTGACTCAAAAGGCCCTTTAGTCCCTCAACATCTATCAGTGTAAGTAGGCTCACGCCCTTTGTAAGTATCAATTATGAGAGTGCTGACGGGTGAGCGGTGATTCGAGACAGACTGGTGCAAACTCGTCAATTGACAGCGCGTGCTTCTGGATAACGCCGAAGCTCCCACCTGCCGCACAGTGAGCCCTGTTGGTAACTAGAGCTGGGGAACCCGGGACAGGCGGCGGCGGCTGCCTGTTTTATGTTAGGGTGATTCCGCCTGGGTGAGGTGCTGAGGGTTCTCTCCGGATACTCACGACACTCGGTGTCCTCATACAGCTCATACCCCTAAGGGCCCCGTCTTTCCCTCTCCTCCCATCACCCGCCTTGCCTTCCTGTCGCTGCCCCTGCACCTGCTCTGTCCCGCAGCTGTCTTACCACCTACATTCCTGCAGAGCCACCAAACGGCCCAAAGGTCTATCCAAAGGTCTCAGTCTTACCACAAGTTGAGCCCGGGAGATTTCCACAAGCTGAAAATAGGCGCCATTACTCTGAGCGTTGAAGGCTGCCAGCGCAACGTCCGCGGCGTGCACTACCTTGGTGTCGTTCAGCGGGGCCAGCAGGGGGCAGGCTGGGCACGCCTTGCGCACGTCCTCCGCGGAGTCTGCGCACCAGGAAGAAACGATGGTGGGCTGTAATTCGCCGCGGCCTTCACCGTGGCTCTGCTTATTTTGCAAGGCCTAGGACATTCTCCAATGGCTTCAGCTGCTTTCTCTGTTTCTTACTAAACCTTCAAGGAGGTTCCTCTCCTGCTGACATTTCTGCAGGAGCCCCTCTCATCAAGGGGTATTTTCACCTCCAAGGGCCACAGCTCCTTAAAAAACCGTTATTACAATTCCAGATCCCAGGAAACTGGGCTCCTTTTCCTCACCAACAAAGTGGCTAAAATTACTTACACTAAAAACAATTCAGGTCCCTTGCTTACTCTCTCCACAAGATAAAAATAAGAATAATAATCATCTCTACCTGGACTGGAATGGCATTTTGCAGTGATCACGGTAAATCGGCCAAGCATTTTGAACACCTGGAAATCACAGTCCCCTTCCACCGCCTGGAGAAATAAACCCACGGTGAGGGCTCAGGAGGGGGGCCGGCCTTTCATTTCTCGCGAGGATTCCGGGGGTGGGGAGTGATGTAGGCCCGCAGACATGTCAGAGATGAGCATTATGAACTCACCTCCACCGAGTGATATTGAAACATAATGCTCCCTCGTTTCAGAAAGGGCTATAAGAAAGTTGAACTGTTGTAAAAGTCCGCCCCAGGGAAGGCAGCAACAAATGGTAAATTTAGCAACTGCACACTGGCTAGCCATGAACGGAGGCTGGGAAGCTGGGTGAAATGGGCCTGGACTTTGCAGAACCACCCGGAACTGCCTGGGGCCACCTGCGGTCACCAGAGGAGGGGCACTCACGTGCTCCGTCAGCTGCCTCACGGTGCAATTGGCCAAGGGGGTGGGGTCCAGGACATGGCAGGTGGTTTCCAGCGTGTCTATTTCAAGCTCATACATCTCTCCCATTGGCCGCTGTGGAGACAGAATGATGCGGTGAGCAACCTATTCCTTGGATCCTAAAGAGCGGGCCAAAGTGTGAGCCCCCCTTGGGCTTGAATTTAGCCCTGTTGGAGAGGCGAGGGAAAAGTCATTCATGTTAGTTGGCACCTCCCCCCAGCTCTGCCCTGGCTTGTGGACGATGATCACCAGGGCTTCTCTGGTCTTCTATTGGCTGGGCAAGCTTTTAGATGGTGTTTGTAAGGAAGAATGGCCATGGACTTGGGCGGGTCATCACGCTGAGCTCTATGTGGAAGTTAAACTTGAGTGTTGATACTCACTTAATTTTTTTTAAAGATTTTATTTATTTGACAGAGACAGCGAGAGAGGGAACACAAGGAGGGGGAGTAGGAGAAGTAAGCTCCCCACTGAGCAGGGAACCCGATGTGGGGCTCGATCTTGCAACCCTGGGATCATGACCTGAGCCAAAGGCAGACGCTTAACCGCTGAGGCACCCAGGGGGCCCATAATCACTTAATTTTTAAAATTTCACCCTTCAAGCAGTACTTTGCAAAAATTAGCTTTGGGAAAAAAAAGAAAGAGAGAGAGTGAGAGAGAAGGAAGGCAGAAAGAAAGAAAAGAAAGAAAGAAGAAAGAAAAAGAAAGCAAGCAAGCAAGCAAGCAAGAAAGCAAGAAAGAAAGAAAGAAAGAGAAAAGCGAGCAGCTTTGGATTTTTTCCAATCAAGTGGCAAAGTAGGGTGGCATAGAATAATATCTTAATGTCTCTTCTTCGTCTTCCTCCCTCTACTTCTTTCTGCCTTTCTTCTCTCATCTACTTTCCCTCCTTCCCCATTTTCTTTTCCTTCTTAATGGAAAAGTTGTCTTGGCTTTTTGTCTTTGGGCTTGTAGGTGCTTGGATGCAAAGTTTCTGCTCTATACCGCCCCCTGCTGTGGATAAGGGGGCAGAACGAGCCTCCCTCTGACACTGAGTTGAAACTCAAGTCACTAGCAGAGTTGGGAAGGAGTAACAGGGAAGGCAGAGATAGGGGAGCTTGGTAAATCCTTGTAGTTGTTCTTGCCAGTTCATCTGTTTCTGTATCCTTTCTTCAAAGTCTGGAAAATCCAGAAGGTACAAGTATGCTTTTCTTTTTTTTTTCTTTTTAGTTCAGCTCTGCTTGCCTCTCGTTTAGGTTCTGCTTGACCCACTGGTACCTGAACCTCCTTTCTGGGAGGAAGCTGTGTTTTATGTTGTACAGACATGCCCAAGTTAAACCCTGGAAACACTCACAGCTGCGGTGACTAGGAGCCAGGTACTCCTGAGGTTCTCTAGAAAAGCACCTTTCAAGCTCTGTCATTAGTGAAAAGGGCAATGTCCCTTGAATTGTGTGCCCCCCTCCGAATTAATTGGTGTTTCCTCCAAACCCCCTGTCCTACAGTATGGTTGTAGCCCTCCTAGAATCCATCCTGATTTCAAATGTTTTGTCCCATTGTGAGGTCAGATGTTAATCCAGATATCCTGATGTTCACCTGATTCTCCCCTCTGGATCGTAAATTTCTTGTGGGCACTGTGTCTTTCTCAATTTTGTCTTAGGTTGAGCCATTAAAATGCCAATATTTGACTGCTTTTAATACACAAAAATAGTAATTTCATATGGTTGAACTTAATATTTCTCATGGCATCTGACACAGTTCTTACCCATGGAAGGCATGTAATCAATATTTGCTTAAAGAATTAGTCCTCATCAGATATAAAATCAAGTTTCAAAATAGGCAGAAGATATCCCACCTTTTCCTCACTGCTCCAAATCTCTCTACTGAACCCCAAAGCATATTTTCCAGCTTAATCTTTATTATCATTGGCTTCAGATTATAGTGGTTACTTCTCTAGTGTGTGAGGAGGTAAACCCCATTCAGGCTGACATTTCTTTTTGGGATGTGGGTCCCTTTCTTTGGGAGATAACTCGTGTAGGGGAAGAAACATGGGTCTAGAATCAAATCCTGGCCTGCCTCCAAGTTATAGATCTAGAACAACAACAAAATGCCCTTGTATGTCAGAGGCTCGGTTTCCTCTCATGTCAGACCAGGGCAGTACATACAACACAGGGCTGGGGGACGGAACGGGGCCAGGAGATGGTGTGTGTATGGAGGGGCCTCGCGCAGAGTAGGTAGTTGTCAAATGCTAGTTCCAATCCCTCTAGGTCTTCATCCAGAGAAACAGAAGCAAAGAAAAAGAAGTGAGTTCCAGTCAGCTAGAACCCTGTATCTTGTGCATATGGTTTTTCTAGCAAGCCACGCTTTCTACCTGTGATGTTCAAGATATCATTTGCAGGCTTTTCTTGTCTCACACAGCTCCTCACCCCCATGTAGCACCCTCCTGAGACCCATGACGACAAGTCAGAATATCTCCTCTCTGTTCCCACACCCCCTTGCTCCCTGCCTCACTCCTGGGAAGAAACTAGAGAGTATGCCCCTCTGCAGGTTCCTTGTGATAGGAGATGGGGCCTCTGAGGCACCCAGTGGAGCTCCGCACACAGCAGGGTCACTTACCCGCCGCCACACTCTGACTTTGTCAATCTGGTTCAAGGTGTGCTTATAGCCTCGAAGCATGTGCTTGTTGATGTAGTCCACGGCCACTAGGGCTGCTTGCTCTGTATCTGGGTCATCGCAGTTGGGTTCGCTATAAGGCAGAGCTACCCCAACTGGGACAGAACGGCAGCTGCAGAGCTGAGCGAGGCAAAGGAGCAGGGTGAGGGACCTCATGGCTGCTCCGGAGAGGCCCTAGCAGCCGGGCAGATGGCTGGAAGCTTCGGTAATCAACGTAGGTGCTCTGCTCCAAAAAGTAGGCCTGTGGAGGACCGAGGGCTTTATTTATCTGTCGGAGCCTGCTGGAGGAGTTGCATAAGGACGTGGGATGATTTCTGTTCTGGTTCCAAGTAAACCCCTGCAAACATCAGCTCTGGAAAAGCAAACAGGTTAGGACATCACTGGTCCCCCAGAAATCTGCCAAAGTCAATGCTGCTGGGGGCAGGTAGAGGGGGGTGGGGAGATGCTCCAAAGTCAGCTTAGAACATGGAGGGGATGAGGTGTGCCCAAGGTGAGGAGGCGCACAGCCAGCTTTGTTGTGCTTGACTTCTACAGAAGAGGGAGTGCCCCCTGTGGGATCAGAGCACGCCATGGGGTCTGGGAGGGGAAAGTGGGGATAGGCAGTAGTTTGATAATATCCTCTAATGTCAGAAAGAATGATCTCCCCCTGGAGGGAAAACAAGGCCCACAGATGTAGCAAAGACACAGATGGTCTAGAGCGAGCAGGATGAGCTCTGGGAGAGGCTAAGATCTTGGTAAGAGCCTCCGAGGAAAGAAGGAAGGAAGGGAGAGATTTCTGCCTGAAGTGTGGAACAGAGGTGAGAGGAGGAATTTCCCCTGGCAGGATTGGGTGGGCTGCTCTGCTCCCTTGGACCACACCACCAGGGCCCTGCACAGACGGGCACTGACCTGGGTCTCCTGGATGGCTGGGTGTGCCCCTTGCCAGTGTAGCAGAGGAGGGCCCTGGTCCAACAGCCACTTCCTTGGCAAAGCTCTAGGTTTGAATCCCTTGCTGCAGGCTGATGCTTTAGGGGCAGCTAAGAATTCAGATGCCTCTGTAATGTCCTTTGCAGCTTTAGCAGAATTAAAGTGAGTCTATGGCCAGAGCACAGGGCCAGAATGTTGGTTCAGGCACTGCTTGTAAGTGGCCCTTGACAATCCCAGATGTAACCTATAGGAGGGTGGCCAGGAGAGTGAGAATCTTGGAAAAGAATCACAGAAGTACCTGGCTTGGTTTAGCCTGGAGCAAAGAAGCACTAATGTGAAGACCCACACGTTCTTCAAATATTTACAGGTCAACATTGAGCGTGGATGGATTTGTTCTGTTCTCTGACATTGAGAATAATATTTCATCTGGAAAAGAAGAGGGAAGCTTTCTGCAAGGAAGAGTAATCCTAGTGATTTGCTGGGAGCTGAAAGGTAAGCAAGGGGAAGTACGATGGGGCCAAGGAGGTGCATGTAAAGACTGTTTTCATATTTGCTTCCAGGTTCCCCTATGGTCATATGGGCCATGTGTGGTTGGGGCTCCAGGCTTTCTCTGAGAGTGAGGTCCTGGCTCTTCGGGGCTCATAAGTTCTGGCCATTAGCAGGATGACCCTCAGGACCGACTTTCCATCCCGGGTAACTGTCCATCCACCTTATGCCACTTCGTGTAGATGCAATGCTTTTCTTTTAAATTATCTTTTAAGGTATAAAATATGGTCATTACTAAAAATTTGAAAGTCATGAAAATTTATGCAGGGAGTACATACTTCATAGGTCATGGGCTCGGGTGTATAAAATACGTTATTTTCCACACACACTTAAATGTCTGAGTCTGAGCCCTCTTTTGTGAAATTTAATCTAGTCACTTATAGCTAACCTTATCTCCCAGGTGCTTGGTTGCCATCCAATCCCATTTAGGTTGGCCCCTTATGCTTCTTCTGCCCCCTGGGTTTAGAAGGAAGCCTGAGTGGGGAGAGGGAGATTTATGCAAATACCACTTTTGTGTATTTAGTCCGGGGTGGGGGTTGGGGGGAGGGAGAGGCGTCCGCCTTTGCCTGTGCGGCTGGGGTCTGGCCCCTTCTGCCAGGTAACCGTCCACACTGGTGCCCGCGTACATTCACCTGAAATGTGCCCCCGCAAGCTAATGCCTCGCTTGCCCCCATCTTGTCCATAGCAAGACATCCCTCTTGCATCCTCTCATCAGGGGTCCCATTATGTCAGCCCTGGAACCCTTTCTAGACCAAAAAAGGCCCTTTGTCAGCTAAATACCACCCCCTTCTTTAACCTTGGGAAAATTTAGCTCTTGGGCCCACCCCACGTATGGGGGGTTTCATGAAGCTACACTCAAGCCCACCCACCCAGACACTGTAGTCATGCCCCCTGCCCCCTCCCCACCACACAGGAGACTTCTCCCCATGATGTGATATTTCCCCATGCTACCCATATGTCCCTCCCCTGACCCCCCACCCCTGAAGCGAGGTTCAGGTCTCTTCTGCCTTGGGACTCCCACACTGGACTGGGGGTGTTTCCACTGTCACCCCCAACCTGAGGGTGGGGAGGAGGGAGAAAAAAGTTCCCTTTGATCACTTTTTTGGATCATTTTTTCATTTGGTATCTTTATTCTTAGATCTTCCACCTCTAAAGCACGAGGTATTATTTTGTTTCACTGATACTAGAAAAGCAAAGCCTATAGTAAAGAGTATTTGATTCCTCCCCCATCACCCTATCAGATATAAACAGCCCTCATCCACAATATCATCATCTAGAGGGCAACAGTGTCCATGTTTCTTTTTCTTTCCTTCTTTTTTAATGGTGTCAACGGTCTGTCACATAGTCTTTTTTTCCATCTTGTCTTTTTTTTCCTATGCAAAGAATTATTTTATATATAATTTAGATCATACAACACATGCAACTTTGTCTTCTTTTTTTTTCATTTAACATTGTAACTTGAATATATTCCCCATGTCATTAAACCGACTTAGAAAATGTAACAAGAATTCCACCAACATTTTCAAAGCGTTGGAACAAACAATCCTAAAATTTATATGGAACCAAAAAAGACCCCAAATTGCTAAGGAACTGTTGAAGAAGAAAAACAAAGCTGGGGGCATCATGTTACCTGACTTCAGGCTTTATTACAAAGCTGTGATCACCAAGACAGCATGGTATTGGCACAAAAACAGACACATAGACCAATGGAACAGAGTAGAGAGTCCAGATATGGACCCACAGATCTATGGTCAAATCATCTTCAACAAAGCAGGAAAAAATATCCAGTGGAAAAAAGACAGTCTCTTCAATAAATGGTGCTGGGAAAATTGGACAGCTACGTATAGAAGAATGAAACTAGACCATTCTCCTACACCAAATGCAAAGGCAAACTTGAAATGGATGAAAGACCTCAACATGAGGCAGGAATCCATCAAAATCTTGGGAGAGAACATAGGTAGTAACCTCTTTGACATCGGCCACAGCAACTTCTTTCAAAACACGTCTCCAAAGGCAAAGGAAACAAAAGCGAAAATGAACTTCTGGGACTTCATCAAAATAAAAAGCTTCTGCACAGCAACGGAAACAGTCAACAAAACAAAGAGGCAACCCACGGAATGGGAGAGGATATTTGCAAATGACACTACAGACAAAGGGCTGATATCCAAGATCTATAAAAAAACTACTCAAACGCAACATCCAAAAAGAAGATGAACACATCAAAAAATGGGCAGGAGACATAAAGAGGCACTTCTCCATAGAATACATACAAATGGCTAACAGACACATGAAAAAATGTCCATCATCACTAGCTATCAGGGAAATTAAAATCAAAACCACACTGAGATACCACCTTACACCAGTCAGAATGGCCAAAATTAACAAGACAGGAAACAACAAGTGTTGGAGAGGCTGAGGAGAAAAGGGAACCCTCTTACACTGTTGGTGGGAATGCAAGTTGGTGCAGCCGCTTTGGAAAACAGTGTGGAGATTCCTTAAAAAATTAACAATAGCTACCCTATGACCCTGCAATTGCACTACTGGGCATTTACCCCAAAGATACAGATGTAGTGAAAAGAAGGGCCATATGTACCCCGATGTTCATAGCAGCAATGGCCACAATTGCCAAACTGTGGAAAGAGCCAAGGTGCCCTTCAACAGATGAATGGATAAAGATGTGGTACATATATACAATGGAATACTACGCCTCCATCAGAAAGGATGAATATCCAACTTTTGTAGCAACTTGGACTGGATTGGAAGAGATTATGCTGAGTGAAATAAGCCAAGTAGAGAAAGTCAAATATCACATGGTTTCACTTACTTGTGGTGCATAAGGAGTAATATAGAGGACAGTAGGAGAAGGAAAGGAAATGGGAAGTAGGGTAATTCAGGGAGGGAAACGAAACATGAGAGACTTTGGACTCAGAAACAAACTGAGGGTCTTGGAGGGGAGGGGGTGGTGGGATGGGAGAGCCTGGTGGTGGGTACTGAGGGCACCTATTGCATGGAGCACTGGGTATGGGGTATAAACAATGAATCTTGGAACACTGAAAAAATAAAATAATAAAAAAATAACGAGTGCCTATGATTCTGTGTGGGTCATAATGTATATAACCACTTATTGCTGAGCATTTAGTTTGTCCTCAGCTGATTGTTATCATGTATGAGCTGCAATGAACTTTTGTATTTAGGAATCTCTGGCTAGCTAGTTCTTTTTGCAGGATGGACTCTTGCTAGTGGAATCATCAATTTGAATAATTTGGACACTGTTAAAGCTCTCGGTTTTTCTGGCCAGATCATTACCTGTGATTGGAAAGACTGTACCCATTTATGTCTCTACCATTCAACTGGTGTAGGTCGCATTGGGTATTGTCTCTTTGCCTCTGCTACTGTTTCCATGCTGACTTGTGTGGAAATCAGATATAGGAAAAATCATCTGAACTCTTTTTAAATGTATTCCATGAGTATCTTTGGTTATATGTCAACTACTCCATATATCTAATACTTATGAACTGAAATACCTGTAGAGTCAAGCTGAATAAAATGGTCCCTTAAATTTTTTTTCAGTTGCCTTATATAAAAATGTTGCCATTTACTTACTAATAATGAAGAAGAAAATAGATGATATTTTGGTACATTTTCCAAGAGACTTGTAGCAAAGGGTGTCCAGGGGAGGCTGCATGTGCTCACTGTGCCTGATGGCATCAATTTCAAACGTGGAAAGATTTTCACAAGTTGAATGCATACACTTAGAAGTTAGGTTGGGTTGGTTTCATCCACCTGGCTCCAACTTCTTTGCATGCCAGCAGGAAATAGGCTTTACTCCACTTTCTGCTCACTAGTCTCATTATTTTAATTACTTTTCTGTGGATTTATCTGTGAGACCCACATCATGGCACTAAAACAATAATTTTTCCATTGACCCTTTGTCTGACTGTATTGAGGATATCAGAGGTTTGTTCAAGCTGATTGAAAAGACCAGGCCCAGGGGCCTGAGGGCCAGAGGAGGGTCAACAACCTGCAGGACATGGCAGCAGGGTGCTGGGCAGAACTTGTTGGCTGGAGCCCCCATGCGGCTGGTGGCGGGGTTCTCAAGATGGCAGCTGAGGATGGCACCCGGTCCTCTGAAGTCAGAAGCAGGGCTGTCTCCTAGGGCAGCCATGCATTTGAACTCTTCGGAGGCAGACTCTGGGTTCATACTTACCAACCAGAAGCCAAGCTGGGATCAGATTTGCTGAGGTGGGTAGTGTGGGGGGCCCTGCAGGCAGACACAGGTAGAGCTAGGGGGTAGGGTAGAGCTAGAAGGGGCTGCAATATCAAGTCAAACTTTGAGAATGAAAGTGAAAGCTAGGAATCCAGCCTCTCACAAAACAGAACATGATAAGTGGACATGAGCAAAAGCCAGAGGAACAATTGGTTTTCAGAGGGAGGAAATCATAGCAGTTGGTGCTTTAATTGCTGGGCTGGATTTCTGGCTCTGCCCTTTTGGTACATAAAGGCCCTAGGCCCCAAGAGGCCAAGCATTAATTTCTGATAAGCCTGGTATTTCTTTATTTATATGGCCATTGAACAAATATTTATCAAACACCCATTACCTGTGATGTCAGGTGCCTGGATGCAGAGTGATAAGAAGACACCATAGCCTTACAGGAGCTCACCTGGACCCATGAGGCCCAGCAATGTCTGATCAGTGAAAACTATAAATTATTATACAAAATTATTGTGACATTTTCCTTGTGGAGATAGACTATGATTTATTTCTCCAATGTAAAACGTCGGTCAGCGGGATGCAAATGACCCCTGTCCAAGGACCCATCCATTTTTTTGTGAAGGTAACTTAGCACCAGTTGCCCTGGGAGATATTTTGGAAAACTCGTTTGTACTCAGTACCAACACACCAAAATTGGGAGACATGGGCCTGACGACAGCCTGGCAAAAATTATTAAATCACAGTGACCAGTGGTGATTAATTATTCCCTTTCTTTGGGTGGAGGAGGGTGCTACAAGCTCTCTCCCAATCCTGCATTCATAACCATGACCAGGCTCTGCAGATCAACACCCTAAACCGTTGGGAACCGTTGGGCAGAGAGTAGGGCCTGGATTAGGGTGGGGCAAGGGAGAGGGGGAAGGTGCCCAGTTTAAGGAGGTGTTCATTCTCAAGTTTGCATCTCCCTAAATCTTATGCCCTAGGCTAGGCCTCCCTGTGTTGCACTTTGGTCCCAGTCCTGCGGAAGAGGCTTTATCTAAATCCAGGGCAGAAAGAAAAGTTTGCACTTCCTCACATCTCTATACTCTTTCAGGGAAAATTCTTTTATCTTTTGGGTTGGTGATGTTACACTTGAAACCCATCCCAACCCCAAAGACACCGTGATCCTTGTGGTAAGCTTGTCGTTAACACAAAAGAAACTGTGGGGAACCTTCCATTCTTTTTGGTTTGAAGGAAGACTTCCTACTATTCTTACTGTTCACTGTGGCCTTGACACCCATGCAAACATCCAAAGAGAGGGTTAACCACTGTAGGGTTACAGAAAGGATGAGGAGATTGGGCTTTTTCAGGCTGGAATAGCCCCTCCTCAGGAAAATGTCATTATCCTCACTAATGTTAGTGACTCCTCATTCTGTGGAAAGCACTGTGCTTTAATCGTCAGAACTCCCTGGGTGCCGTGCTATTCTCACCTTTCCTCCTTTATAGGAAGAAACAGGGGCTCAGAGAGGTTCTGCAACTTGACCATATCACACAGCAATGAAGCCTGGATTTAGCCCAATCATTTTTCTCTCTATTAACTCTAAACCAAAAGAATAGAGGGCCCCAAAGAGAGCGAGAAGGTTGACTGCTGTGCATTGCTTATAAGTGAGCAAATCGTCACCCTTAATAATAGAAGAGATGGCTGCGTGTTGTAGTTGAAAAAAGGTGAAAAAATTAGAAAAATGTCCTGAATCTGGTAAACAATGAAAAGAATAAGTAAATTAGCTTATTCAGATAATTTCACACAGTGGAAAATATCTGGAAATCAATTTTGTGGAAGAGACTTTGACCTACTGACTGAAGTGATGACTCAGCTGGTGTTGAAATTATCCTGCCTTCAGACTTAGAAGGTAAATAGAAGGTAAGTTATTACATTATTTCTGGTTAAATGTTTTCCAGGGAAATGGGAGTCAATGCAGAAAATCACATCCATCTCTTCTGCTGGTTTCTGTTATCAACTTTTGATATCTTCCAAACAAGGTGAATGGTACTTTCAGACGAGAAGGAAGCTGAGAGGTGAAATGGTCATCTTCTAAGGGGCCCCAGGGGTGCTTTCTGAGGCTCTTGGACATGGAGCTGCTCAGAAGAGCTGCGCTTTCCCATTGGATGTGGGAAGGTTATAGTGAGGCTACTGAAGTCAAATAACTTATTGCACCTTAGAAAATCAAGGCACTTCTTTATCTATCATGTATATTCCTGCGTTTGGCATGGGTTCCTTCAACAGTGAGTGAATATTTTAGATTCTATGGATCCATTTATTGCCTTGTATTGAGTCTTCTCTGGACATGCATTCATTAACTTCCAAGGGATTTCTTGGACACTTACATTGTACAAGGTGCTAAAGAGGCACAGATGAGGGATACAGCCCTTGTCCTCAGATGGTTCCCAATGGGTCTGGCTCTACAGCACAATGTTGGTTATTATGAACACACAAGAGAAGGGCAAGCTATTCCTTCCCTCAGCCTGCATTAAATCTCAAGGAGCACAATCCCTGGGTTGGAAGAGTTCTCCTAAGACAGCAGTGTCTGTGTCATTTTTAATCTCATATCCCCCCCCCCACCTGCTTCCTGCCCCATGCAGATTGGACCCCATATGTGATCACTGACCAAGAGGCAACAGGGCAGCTTTCTGTTCCAGTTAGAGGCACCCTCCATCATGTGGTGTCTGCTTAAGGACATTTAGATACAGGAATCTCTCCACACCACTGGTAGTCCGTTCTATTGCAGAATCGCTCAAGTTCTCAGGAAACCTTTCCTTCATATTGAATCTACATCCACCTACCTTGTGAGCTCACCAACAGACCCAGAGTCTCCCCTCAGGATCTGCATAGACTAGGTCAATTCTCTGGTCTATCTGTTGGGCTTTAGGTATTTAGAGACTTCCATGTTGTATCCCACTACCCTTCTCTGACCTCCATTATCTCTTTCTTCAGGTCCTTCTCAGGTGACTTAGTTTTGAGACCACTTCATTATCTTATTGAATAGGCAAGTCTGGCGCCAGTGGTTAAAAATAGGATGAATCATCCTGTGATTGGGGGTCAAATGAATATCATAGATATCTGAGTGGGGGTAGAGTTGGGCATGCACATGTGTGCACAGGTGAAGGACACTTCAACAATTAGTAGGCAAGGAGATAGGCCACTTGTCACTCATAGGACAGAAGAATTTCTCCTGATTTCCAGGGACTTAGCTGAACTCTCAAAAAGAGTTACCATCAGACCAAGAAACAGAGAGGCCATTCTTCGCCACAGATTGCCTTGATTAGACTTCTTGAAAGTTGAGAGGGGGGAAATGTATGAGATTAGCTAGTGGAAAACCTCTAAGAGGGGAACAAGTTTCCATTCTTCATGAATCTGACAAAGCTCTCAGCGGGTAACATGTCTTCACTACTTGCTGTCTGATCTCTAGAAGTCATGTGGTGATACAGAACGTCATTGCTTTTGGCGTTCCTGCTAGGACATCAGGAGGCCACGACTTGAAATAGAGAGGGTGCCAATCATATGGCCAGGGCAGGTAATGGGGGCGACTTTCCCTTTCTGTGCCAGGATTGTGCAACAGGCAGCCAAAGCATTCGGTGAGTTAAGCAACAGTTGAGCCTCCAGGACTCCAAATCTAATGGAGGCCGAGGCAGTGTGAGGATGGACTAGCAGGAAGGTAAGGCTGAGTAAGATGGAGACGGACCAGATTGGTCGGGAGCTGGGGATGGGGGCATGGGTGGGGAGGGGAAGACATGGGAGAAGCTCAGCTTGATTAGGAACCCTGCATTTAGGATTAGGGCCAATCCCGGTGCCATGATTTACTAGCTCCAGGACCTAACAGGAGATTTCATCTTGCTAAGCCTTAGCTTCTTCATCTTTGAAATATGGGTTGTAAAACCTGGCTAGTAGAGATGTGCTAAGGATTTAATGAGAACATTCGCAGATTCTTAGCCTAGGATGGTACACAGTGAACTCTCAATAAATGGGAGCTCTTTTTTTTTTTTTTTAAAGATTTTATTTATTTGACAGAGAGAAACACAGCCAGAGAGGGAGCACAAGCAGGGGGAGTGGGAGAGGGAGAAGCAGGCTTCCCGCCGAGCAGGGAGCCCGATGTGGGGCTCGATCCTGGGTCTCCGGGATCATGACCTGAGCCGAAGGCAGTCGCCCAACCAACTGAGCCCCCCAGGCGCCCCTGAATGGGAGCTCTTAATCGCCCCAGTAGCACTAGGATTGAATGCAAAAGTGGTACCATGGGGGAAAGAGACAAAGATACAGTCTTTGCTTTCAATTAGCCTATACAGAGACAAGACAGTCCAGTGGGTAAGAGTAAGCACGCCTTGACTTTATCATCTTGGGCAGATTGCTTAACCTCTCTGAATTGATCTACTCATCTGTACAAGGCATATTAATAGCAGCACATACTTCAAAGGGTTAAGAGCATTAAATGAGACCGTACACTTCACATTCCCGATCTGCTAAGTATCTCCATTACCACTTAGAGTAAAGAAATAGAATAGGATGGGGGCGTGCTGCCGTGGCTCTGTCAGTTAAGTCTCTGCCTTCTGCTCAGGTCATGATCCCAGGGCCCTGGGATCAAGCCCCGTGTGGGGCTCCCAGCTCAGTGGGGAGTCTGCTTCTCCCTCTCTCTCTGACCCTCCTTTGCCTGTGCTCTCACTCTCTGTCTCTCTCAAATGAGAGAATCTTAAAAAATATTTTTAAAATCTTCGAAAAAGGCGGGGTGCAGGGAACACCTGAGTGGCTCAGTTGGTGAAACCATGGCCTTCAGCTCAGGTCATGATCCCAGGGTCCTGGAATTGAGCCCTGCATCGAGCTCCCTGCTCAGCAGAGAGCCTGCTTCTCCCTCTCCCTCTGCCTGCTGCTCTACTTGTGCTCTCTTTTTATCTCTCTGTCAAATAAATAAATAAAATCTTTAAAAAAATCTTTAAAAAAAGAAGTAAATAGAACAGTAGAAGAGTGTGACTGCATTTCTGCACCAGCATGCTGGCAGAGAGAGTCGTGTGTTGGCAAGTTCTGGCAAAGGAGGGAACAGAAAAAGAACGGGAGATGTAGTGGTACAGAAAATAACCAATGAATTCTTCCCCATTCCTGGTGCTAGTGGCCAACCTGGGAAATCAGCGGCAGGACTTAAGGACAAGGGGCAGTAGGCATAAGGCAGAGTAGCTGGGGGCCTCAGGGAACAGGGCTCTCAGCTGAGTGCTAGAAAGATGGAGAGCCGGGTATGTGGGTGCTGGGGAGCCTAACCAGGCTCAGGAAGACAGGCAGCTCAGGAGGCTCCCTAGAAGGGGATTTGAATAGGCATTTAAACAATCACATTTGTCCCCCGGGCCTTGCAGGTTCCCCTGGAATGTCCTAGTGGTCATCTGGCCAGCTAGCTGGGCGGGTATCCCATACAGTGATATGTGACTCGCACTTCAAAGGGCCCTGCCCATTGTATATCTGCTGTAGCCATCCTGGAAAGTCTTAGTAAGTTTTGAACAAGAGGACCTGTGCCTTCATTTCACATTGAGCCATGAAATCGCATAGCCGGTGCTGTGAACAGTAAGTGGGACGTAAGGGGAGCCCAGTGAAGGGAGAAGGGGAGACTTATTCCCAGCTGAGGGTGGGCAGGGGAGAGGAAAGAAGGAGTCGTGGATGAAGACACATTTTGAGTCTGACCCTGAAGGATGGACAGGTTTCCGACAGGTAGAAACCAGAGCGTAGCTGTCTGGTTGGAAGAAGTATGTTGGCCAAGTCAAGAGGTGGAGAAGAATGGACTGTGTTTAGGGAATGGCAGAAACCCTGGTAAACGAGTGTCTGTCCCTGAGGGGCAGTGCCATGTTCAGCTGGCCTTTCAGGGGTCAGCCCTTTCCCCAAGGCCTTTCTTCGTCTTTCCTCCAAATGCCATTCTGCAAGATGCCTGCCCAACTAGTAAATGACGTCTAGCGATGTTATTCATAGGAACCAGAAAGCAGGGGAGGGGCAGGGATGGGGAGAGGCAGATATAACGAATAATTGAATAGAAATTCTTAATTGAAAAGTATGCCTATTGAGGGGCACCTGGGTGCTCAGTTGTTAAGCGTCTGCCTTCAGCTCAGGTCATGATCTCGGGGTCCTGGAATAGAGCCCCACATCGGGCTGCCTGCTCAGTGGGAAGCCTGCTTCTCCCTCTCTCACTTCCCCTGCTTGTGTTCCCTCCTTAGCTGTGTTTCTGTCAAATAAATAAATAAAATCTTAGAAAGAAAGAAAGGAAGAAAGAGAGAAAGAAAGAAAGAAAGAAAGAAAGAAAGAAAGAAAGAAAGAAAGAAAGAAAAAAGTATGGTTATTAAAAGAAAAATAAAGGGGTGCCTGGGTAGCTCAGTTGGTTAAGCGATTGCCTTCGGCCAGGTCATGATCTCGGAGACTAGGGATTGAGCCCTACATAGGGCTCCCTGCTCAGCAGGAAGCCTGCTTCTCCCTCTCTCACTCCCCCTGCTTGTATTCCCTCTCTAGCTGTATTTCTCTCTGTCAAATAAATAAATAAAATCTTTAAAAAAAATTAAAAAGGAAAAAAGAAAAATAAATACAGTGAAACAAGTAGAATAAGAGATCAAATACAGACCCAGAGAAAATTCAATCTGGAATCTCCATGGTCTGACTTGGGGGCTCTCTGTCTTTTATAATGCAAATTCTGTGCAGGCCTTTGCCCAGCAGGTTAATGGTGGAAGTGAAGTTCTGACCGGGGTCCACATCTTGTCCTCTCCCCACTTACCCCACATAGCCGTGGCCCCCATTTCATTCCATAGCGCTGGAGTGCCCCAGCCAGAAGCTGGAGTGGTCCGGAAAACAATGCAGCTGTCTGCATTTATAAAATTACCTACAGTCACACCCTGGCTACAAGATACGGGACAACACAAAGGGAAAAACATCGTTTTCTTTTAAACATCTGTTTCTTCCTCAACCTTATTGCTCTAAAATTGGCATTTCAGATTTTATTTCTGTTAACACATGATCGTGAATGACATGCCAGCATACATTTTGCTGTATTCCAGGTTGATTTGCTTATGGCCTAAAGTTTGCCACTTGATCAACATGTTTGATTTTCCTTTTATTGATTGCTTGATTTTTTGATTTTTCTTTTTTTTTAAGAGATTTTATTTATTTGACAGAGAGAAACACAGCCAGAGAGGGAACACAAGCAGAGAGAGTGAGAGAGGGAGAAGCAGGCTTCCCGCCGAGCAGGGAGCCTGTTGTGGAGCTCCATCCCAGGTCTCCGGGATCATGACTTGAGCCGAAGGCAGTCGCTCAACCAACTGAGCCACCCAGGCGCCCCTGATTTTTCTTTTCCAATATAAACGTCTTATGGTTTCTTTTTTTAAATTTTTAAAAAAGATTTTTATTTATTCATTTGACAGAAACACAGCTAGAGAGGGAACACAAGGAGGGGAGTGAGAGAGGGAGAAGCAGGCTTCCCACCAAGCAGGGAGCCCAATGTGGGACTCTATCGCAGGACTCCAGGATCATGACCTGAGCTGAAGGCAGTGGCTTAACCAACTGAGCCACCCAGACACCCCCATCTCATGGTTTCTAAAAGGTGGAGCTTCCTCTATTAAACTCAATGGGACAGAGTTCCATAGATAGCTAGCGGGTTCTGTGTAGCCCCAACGCCTGAGCCTCCTCCCAGGCTGTGTTGCCGCATCTAAAGGCTGCTGAGACAGAGTCCAGGACACCATCTGTAGGAGGGGTGAGGGGCCTTCCAGGCCGAGCCCACCTCCCTGGAACAGAGCCAAGACTGAAAGGCCAGCCTGGTACTGAAGCCTCCTCCCTGGTCAAAGGAAACAACAAAATATTGTCTGTCACTCAGCTGTCTCCCGCCGGCCCTGCTGTGAACTCATTATCTGAGCCCTATTATGAGGAAGAACTGAAGAGGGGCTGTCCCCAGAAGACCTCAGGAAGTGCAAGCATTTCTGTTTTGATGCCTGTTGACAGCCTGTAACACAGAAGAGCAAAGAGAGCTTCCTGCACTCTCTGCCCAGAGCTCCCTGGGGTCCTAGATGCCCCATACACAGAGCTCAGGCAGGAGAGGGCGGTGTCTAGACCAAGGCCAGTAGGGCCTGGGGGCAGGGGCTTGGGGGGCTGAGTGCAGAGGTGCCTGGGGGCAGGTGGAGGTGCAGGGCGGTGGGGGGCAGGTGGTGGTGCCCAGCAGAAGAGTGTTGGTCTCAGAGCCTATGTCATTGGATCACTGATAGAAAACAATGTTTACTCACTCCAAATCGCTAAAGGACAGTATGTTTTGAGAAATTAACAAAGAAGAGGACATTTAATCAAGACCCGTGGGAGTATCACATTGAAAAAGAAATAGGAAATGGTTACCCAGGACAGTTTAAACCAACAGAGACCACACGTCATCAGGAGATTGGAGAGAGGGGGTAGCAGCATTATCTTTTTGTATAAAATCCAAGACTAACAGTTCAAGGTTGATTTACTTTCTGATGTAATAAAATGTAGGTCAAAAGTCAGTTTGTTATTCATATGTCTTCTGTCCATGAGCTCAAAAACAGGTGCAGGGGAAAGTTACTGACAGGAGAACCTAAGACAGGGTGGGCTGTGGCCCGCGCAGCGCGTAACCCTGACCTCCATCAGCACTCCCCTTCCTTTGATATGCCTGACTGCTGTTTCCTCTGAATGACATCAAATGCAGTGTGAGTGCCACTTTGTGACATGTCAGCGGCCTTCCCTCTCGCCCCAGTCAGGCCACCCTGAACCCCACAGCTCAGCAGCAGTGTAACCCCGTGGTGCTTGCGAGCCTCCATCTGGCCTCCGCTCTGCCCCTCTGATGGGGTCACGAACGCCCCAGGGCCCGTTTCCCTACTCTGTTGCAGAAAACAACTGTAACCCCATGGAGGAGTTTTTGTGCTGCGAAAGGCAGTGGCAGGGTCTACCTCTGAGCCATGCAAAGGAGACGCATGCAATACCATTTTCAAAGAAGCTGTGTGAAGGAGGAAGGAGTAGGTGATGGAGGCCGTGGTCCAGGAGCAGACTCGGCATGTCATTAGAAATGGTTCTGCCGGGAACCGGAACCGTCTTCAGCAAACACTGGCCCGGGATTGGCCCAAGGTGCCTCCTTGCATGCCCATGGCGCGCCCTCCTCCCCTCTCCCCAGGAAGCTCTGTGCTGGCAGGGAGTCTGATTTGAGGGGTCAGTGGGGAGGCTGCAGAAGGAACAAGGCTGCACCCCCGACACTGCACTGGCCAGGCTCTTCCTCTAGGGGCTGGCCCCTGGTCATCCCTGCACCCCAAGGCCTCCAAAGGTCATCATGTATATAGCAGCTACTTAATAACTGTGTAATGAATCAATATTGTTTTCCTCTCCTGCTCCCCTTAGACAAAGTCTGCAATCAGTCCTCTTTGGTTTTATACCAAATGAAGTCTGTGAAGTCTTCCACAATCCAGCTCTCTCTAATTTTATTCACTCCTTCTCTCCACCAGACACCAATAGGTTTGTCTCAGGCTTGAGGAGAGCACACAGAGCCCCTGCTTGGCTCTTCCCGGGCGGGGCAAGTGAGCTAAAATGACCCGGAACACACTGGAAACCTGATAGCCTGTCAGTCCAGATACCTGGGCGGGACTCCTTAGTCCTCCACGGTGCCACAGCCCCATCCTCTCCACGGTAGACAGCGCCCTCCGGTGGAAATAAAGAAGCCTTGCGGGCGCTGGGTTTTCCCCTTGGGAGGGTTTTTGTAACCTCTGCCTCCAAGCTCAGGCTGCCGCGGGGCCTCTGAGACCAGCCAGCCGGCAGGTGCTTGCTGTTCTAAGCATAATACCACTGTTCACAGAAACAGCTAATATACTTTATTATGTTAAATTATAACCCTTAATATGTGCCTTAAGCAGATGCTGGGCTCAAGACTCACAAAACAAATAACCACACACAACAAACAAAGAACGAACAAGAAAGAGAATAAAACAAGACAAAGTGGGAAAAAATAAATAATAATTTTTTTAAAAAGTGGGAGAACTGCACCAATATACAATCAGAAAAAATCATTTAAAGGTATTTTTAGAGAACTTTGAGCCCAGCACCATGTAAGAGACCTATATTCTTGGCCTCAATGAATAAAGTTATTCATAAAATAAATGGAAAACTGGGAAATGAAAAACAATCAAGTTCACAATTGAATCATATAGTCAGTATATGCAATTATTCCTTTTTCTTCAATATAATAGACCAGGTGAATGTATAACTTTTTCTAAAGGAAGTCACTTTCTCCCTGTCCCCTGTATAGTCATCCAAAGTGGAATGTTGTTTTCAAAGCGTGGCAATCTTTGAACAGGCCAGGGAGTGACACTTGGGGCCTGGCCTGTCCCCCGCGCACTGGCCCTATGCTAGCCGATCTGGGCCCTGCTTCTCTGGGCCTGTCTTATGGTCTCCTCCTTCAGGGAGCATTCTCAGGACTCATCCGGTCCCGGCAGCCATCCCTCTGCGCTGGCCCATGACATAAAGGACATGAGTTGCACGGGTTTCTGGGCAAGCTATCCTTCAGTGCTGGACCTTAAGGTGGCCGACCCTCCTGGTTTGCCTGAGACTCAGGGGTTTCTGGGATGGGGAACTTCCGGCCCCCAAAGCGGAAACAAGTTCTAGGCAAATAGGGAGGAATTTGTACCCACCCCCCACCCCCACGCTGATGGGACTCACACCCTGTACTGTGAGTCTTGCGGGTCACAGCTACCGGAGCAAAGGCATAAGAAATCTGAAGTTTCCTGCTGTGTACATGTCGCAGGTGGACTCTGGAGACAGCTGCTTTTATTTTTTTGTAAGGCGCTGGGGTTTCTTACTTTTTCCACCTTTTACTACTTAGCACATGTCCCTCCTAGCACATTCCTCCTTTACTGTGCCTGCAGCCCACTGAGAATGTAGTGCCAGTTTCTACTGGTTTTCTACAAAAATTCTTCAGCAGATGCTCCTGTTTTCCAAAGTGAGTGTGTGTGTGTTGGGCGAGGGGGGGAGGGGGTCACAAGGTTAGAAATCCACACAGGTGATGGTCAAGGTATGCTTTATACTGTTTGACAGTGGGGAAAGACAACCTATTAGTGTTTCAAAAAGATGATGTTTTACCAGAAATGAAATCGCATCAAAGACAGTTTAGTCACATTTATTACATAACAGCAATAGTAACTCTTAGCTCAGCCTGTTAAAACAAATTGCCATCATTGACACTTTAAACAATAAACGTTTATTTCTCACAGTTCTAGAGATTGGGAAGACCAAGATCGAGGTGCTGGAGGTCCAGTGTCTGGTGAGGGCTCGCTTCCTCGTTCGCAGATGGTGGTCTTCCCATTGTGTCTTCACATGGTGGAGGGATCATCTCTCTGTCTCTCAGGTCTCTCCTAATAAGGACACTAATCCCATTCATAAGATCTCCATCTTAGTGACCTAATTACCTCCCCAGGGCCCTCTCACCACACCTCTGCATACCATCACACTATTGATTAGCTCTTCAACCTATGAAGTTCGAAGGAGAGCACATTCGGCCCATAGCAATGACTAAGATTTAAAGAGTGTTTGTGGGGCACCTGAGTGGCTCAGTTAAGTGATTGATTTTAGCTCAGGTCATGAACTCAGGGTCATGAGACCTAGCCCCACACTGGGCTCCAATCTGATCATGGAGGCTGCTTAAATCCTCTCTCTCCCTCTCCCCCACCCCACTGCTCACCCTCTCTCTCTAAAAAAATGATTGCTATACACCAGGTACTGTGGTAAGTTGCAATCATGTTGTTTAATGGTCAGAATATGAGATAGGGGAAGAGACTGAAGCTCAGAGAGGTTAAGATATTTATCTGGGGTCATGGAGCTGAGAATTGGCAGAGACGGGATTTGAATCCAGACAGTCTCACTGCACACTCAACAGTTGGACTCAGAAACTGCAGATCTGTGGGCACCTGGGGGCTTCATTCAGTTAAGCATCTGCCTTCAGCTCAGGTCATGATCCTGGGATCCTGGGATTGAGCCCCACACCAGGTTCCCAGCTCAGCAGGGAGTTTGCTTCTCCCTCTCCCTCTGCTGCTCCCCATTTGTGCTCTCACTCTCTGTGTCTGTCTCAAATGAATAAATACAATCTTTAAAAAAAAAAAAAAGGAACCGCAGACAGGGCTAAGCACGATCTCACTTGAGCAAACTGCTGAGAACCCTGCAGATTCACAGACTGCTTTCTGGGTAACTGTGGGACACATCGGTCAGGGACACACATTTGGACCTGTGTCCAAATCACTAAGGGGCTCTCGGTTTCTATGGTGAGAGTTAAATAAAAGATACCTGTGTACTGTAGGAATTACCCAGTTTGATCGGATCACCGTATCCTGCCACCAAAATCCCAGGGACAACACACCCATGGCTAGTAGCCCATAGCTACCTCTCAACTCAGCCAGTTCCTCTTGAAAGTGAGCCATAACAATAAGGTCCCAGCTTGAAACCTCAGAATCACCTGAAGGTTTGTGCTTCAAAGGCCACTGAAGAAATGAAAAACTCATAGTGTGGTATTTTGTGACAGTTTGGGTTTGTATCCCCTTTGATCAAATCCTCTGTATGCTGGAGAAGACTGCTGCTCCCACCACTTGTAAGCTGTGAGATGGGACTGAATTTCCTCATCCGTATACCAAGGGTAATGGTTTCCAACTTCCATATAAACGAGCTCATCCATATAAAGTACTTGAACAGAACCTGGCCCATAGTAAGCACTCGATAAATATATTTTACTCAGAAAGAGGGCAACTTTTCACTGTCCTTCACTTGACAACTCTGTGATACATAGAACCTTCTGGCTGAAGAGAACATACATGTGACAGCTACAATCTCCCAAGCCCAAGAACCCTCATTGCAACGTTCCCAGATAGACTTGGTAGGGAGCTAGCTGTCTCAAGGACCAGCACTCCAATTGTGGATAGCACTAAGTTCTGGGGAAACAGTTATAGCATAGTACAAAAAACTTGGGCTCTGGAGCCTGGTTTTAAGATCTCCCCATCATCTCCACCACCATCATTCTGCCCCGATGGTTTGTAAAAAGAAAGATCTATGGAACTCTGGTACAAATCTTTCCACATTACAGTGTGCTTCAGATAAAGCTTAAAGTGAACTGAAGCTCAGTCATATGGTAAAAGAATATTCTTTTTTAATTTCTCAAATCATGGCCGTCTGGACTATGGATTAACTGGAGTGACAAAGCCCACTTAACATTCTTATTTGTAGCAAGAACACTATCTCTATGGGGTTGTTCTAGCCAAGACTAGTAACTCTAGCTCTTCGGATGTGACTGACTCTTGCAAAAATCTTAAAAAGAGAGAGACGAGCAAGTGCAGGTAATGATCAAGAGTTCTCCTGGGCTAAGAAATAGACAGGAAATGATTATTCCTAAAAATGTTCAAGTAGATAACTCAGTATATAATGAACATCAGATATTAAAAAATCCACTAAAAATGTATGCACATAGATTTCCAGCATTTCAAATAAGGCTTTAAATTTTGTTCTTTTCCTTCACAAGGGAACACACAATTGTACTCAAGTCCAAATAGTATCTGACTGAGGTTAAAAGTATGCCACTGCTTTTCATCTTGTTCTTAACTGTTCTAAATTGATAACATTTTCATTTCCCCCCACATTTTTGTAAATCAGGGGTGGAAGCAACAAAAAGGGAAATAATAGCATTGGCTGCCTGAGCAGAGATGGAAATGCTGCCGGAACTCTACATGGACGGCGGGAAGGCAGCTGCACACAGCCAGCAACAGAAATTGTTCAACATTATTGCACAACTCACAAGCTGAGGCAAAAAGCCCAAAGGTATGTGAAGAACAGTGTGATGAGCCTGTAGAAGAGTGAAGGAGGTTCAAAAGTCAGATAGACTCATGTCACATGCCCTCTGAATCAGGGGCCACTCAGGGAGCCAAAAGTTATCCACAAGTCTACTTCACATTCACTTTCTAGAACCAGTAGTAACGCAAGTTCCTCACACAAACCAAAGGCTTTTAATCATGAGGTTAACTGAGATTGTATATGTGAAAAGTGCTTTCTAAACAGTAAAGTACCCATATCAGATTGTTCCCAAATTAAATGAGAGGAAATGTACTTTCTCAGGGACAGTTAAGATTTTTGTGTAACCTTGACTCATGTACTCCAATCCCTAATCTACTCAGTTCCTCCAAGCTCCTTTCTAAAAGATACCATGTGTGTTTACCTGGGCATTGGGACTGGATCATTACCACCCCTCTGCAGGTTTGTGTGTCCATCTTGCCTGATAACCCAACTAGCCCACAGGAAGCCAGGGGGACACTGGGCAGATCAAGGGAAAGTGACCAGATGGAGATAGAAGGACAACAGGGTAGCTAAACCAACAAGAAACAGGAGTCAAGAAAAAAAATAGCAACAAAATGTATTTAAAAACAGACTTCTCCAGTTGGCATTTTGAATGAAATAGCTAACAATTAACTCCAACCCTTTATATTGTGTTTCTTTTGCTCCTGGAGTCCTCTTGCGGCTTTAATTCTTGAAACTCAGGCAGCAGCACCAGACATTAAATCCCCAGAGGGAGAGGTATTATTAAACCTTTTGCTGGCCATTCTTTTCTGAACACAAATGGACAAATTCTTAAGCCCTCTTATTCATCTCATGACAATCATTAGGAAAAAAAAATTAAGCCAAACTTGCATATTGAAAATAAGAACAAAAACACACACACAAAAAAACCCCTGTAGATAATAAATATCGCTGATTCACTTATTTTAAACAAAGTCCAATTTTATTCACTCTTAATATCCTTGCAGTCCATTGTATACCTTCTGCACTGATCCTTGGTTCAGTAGCTGTTTGATACCTGAAGAAAGAGGGAACAAGTGATTCCATCAACAAAACTGTGATTTCTCTGGAGTTTAAAGAGTGGGATTCACGGGGAAGCTCACCAAAGGCGGTATGACAACTGTGGATCCGAATTAAACAAATAAGTACCTATGTTCAAGTTCATTGCGTGTGAATCCCTTCCAGCCCTCACAGGCACATGTATGTCCAAGATAGCCCCGTGTCTCTTTCTGTCTCTCAGGCACACAGACCACACACATTGCACAAAACCCTATCAACTGAGAAATGAGAAGAGGCCATCAAAATGGAAGTAAAACTCTTCAGTTGTCTTCTGTTCCTTCTTCTTTGTCCTCTTTTCAGTTTTGACCTCTTTCACCATTCTCCTTCCTCTTCCTATTTAGGAAGCACCAACTGGGCCCTTGCCTCAAGCAAGGAATAGCCGTTGCTGACGCCACCCTCTGACCCTCTAGCCCTTCAAATGTCTACCTGATCCTTCCCTTTATGGTTTGGTCCAGCTAATTTGTTTTGTATGATTCCATTTCACATTCACATTCACACATCCTCAGTTTCAAAGCCCAGCTCACACAGCCTTTTGTAAAATAGTAACAGAAGACTTCTGAATATCTCCTTTACAGAAAGTCAAGTTCATTTCCTGGTCCTGTGTTTGCTGTCTGATATCCCTGGAGGGTTTTGTTTTTATTGCCTGGCCTCTATAACCACTGTTCTCACAGTCACATACCACAGACATATACACATGCATGCACATATTCTCTCTCTCATTAGACTGCTCACCTTCTCTTGCTTCCTCTGTTAACTGTTCTTTTGGAAAATCCACATCGAAAGTGATTATCAAAGAGCCTCTGATGTTGTTGTTGTCAAAATTGGGGAGCCCTTCTCCTTTCCTCCATAGCTTGGCTCCCGGTCTGGTGATCTTATCCCGGGAAATATATACCTAGAAAGCAAAAGGGTATGGAACTGGGCTAGGACTCTTGAAATACAACACACAGCTTCTAGTGAGCACTGGTATCCAGAGCTCAGCACAGCATCAAGGATGAAGGGACAAGGGAAACACCATTAGGACACTGCAAGCCAAAGAAATACATTTTCAAAATAAAAAGAGAAACTGAACATGTAATCTCCAAACCACCCACATGAAGGTTTTAAAAGGACAGGAAGTAGGAAAATTGGTCTGTTTACCTTGTGGCCATCCAAGTGAGTAATATCCATATCAAAGCCCACCAAAGACTCAACCAGTGAGATTGTCACATTTGTATATAAATCATCTCCTCTCCTTTCAAATATTGGGTGTCTAAAAACAGAAGAAGGTAAAAATAAAAATCTTCCATCTTTCTTTGGAAAGTGTTCAAGAGGTTTTAGAAAAATCTTGTGAAAGGATGACTACCACTCTTTCAAACAATAAACATTTCTTAGATATTCCTTTGTGTGTACTATGAATCAAAACTACAAAGTTGTGTAAGATTTACTAAATCCTAAGCTTAAGGATATTATAAATCAGGAGAAGGAAAAGCACATAAGTAAAATTATGAGTACTTATATTACAGAAAAGAGAAAGACAACTTCTGGCAGTGAAGCCTGGGTGATGGGCATCGAGAACGAGTTTGGGAAGGTCTCCAGAGCTGGGCTCAAGGCCAGGTCAGCTCTAGAGATGCAGGTAAGGTAGAAATTGGGGGTGGGGTGGGCATGGCATTGGGGTAAGAGGGAATTCTGACAAAGACCAGGACCTAAGAAGGTACCATGTTTATTCAGGGAATAGCACATGTTCCAGTTTCTCTGTTAAGATGTGAGAAAGATAAAGTAGGTAAGGAAAGCTGTTGAAAGTCCTACAGGAGAGCAGAAGGGGAAAGTCCTAGGCAGTAGGGGTCCATTTCTCCATATTTGTGTGGGAAAATTGTTCCAATGAATCCTTAGAAGCAGAGGTATCATTGTTTTCCAAGGTGGTAACAAGGAAGAAATAATAAACCAGAAAGCCTGAGTCCCAGGCAAAATTCTTATATAAGCAGCACTTCATACTAAAGAGAAGCTGCATATTAGGTAATAGAAGGTACTTGCTGTCTAAAGTTTCCCATCCTTGTATGGTGCCATGCTTCCTCAGTCAAAATCTCAGGTTTCCTTGAGTCCCATTCGTGTTTGCCTCTCTTTTACAACTCCTTCTTGTCTTATCAATTCTTTCCTTCCCACATCTTTTGGATTTGTAGGTCCTGAGTAAATATGGTAACAGCTCAATCCTTGGCCACAACCCCAAATTTTCAGTATCGTTGTAGAGTTACAAATGATCATTTGGGTATGAAGGGCACGAAACAGTGGGAAAACTCTCGCAGTGTCCTGGTGGCTATCCATCTCTCTCTAATCCAACTCATTTGAAAAGTGGAGGCTAAAGAGAAGGCCTCCAAAATCCGATCACTTACTTGACAACTTTGATTCGGAACCGCAGGTCCCCTGGCTCTCCATCCACGTGAGGCTCACCTAGTTAGAAGAGATGATGGCATATGGAAGTCACATAAGATGCATACTGCAAATCTATGTGCAGTTTAGGAGAATTTTTTAAAGCTACTACCTTGGGTGTGGCCTATTAAGTCTACCTGTGAAAGCAGTGTCTCTAACTGGTTATATCAAATTTCAGATTATTAGTGAAGATCACCTGTATCTCAGGCACGGCAATAAGTAACTTGACCTGTTTCCTAAACAAAGAAAGATTCATTGATTTCTTGAACCTAAAGTCTTAAAGCTTCTTTTCTTTCAGAAACCCTAAAGGTGAGGTCTGAGAGCATTTTATTAATGCCAACCAGAGCTACATATCTTCTTTCACTGCTGAGTTAAAATTAATCCATTAGGGTCTGAACACCCTAAATTTTGACATAGCTTAGGCTACCAGATAAAAAGTTAGTAGGTAGTAACTTTTGGCCATGGTATTCTAAAGATAAACTGTAGTGCTATGGTTTAAGGTGAACATCCAGGAAGGCCATGAAAGGCTTGCTGTGCCCTAAAACTGACCGGAGAGTATTGGAAATGATACACACATTTACTATGTGGCCATTAAGATACGATGTGAGATGGGGGTGGCTGATATTCACAAGCACACAGAGAACAGAGAACTATGACAGTAAAACATCAGTATCAGCATTTCACCTTCTCCAATAAAGGGGTACTCCATGCCATCTCTCACCCCAGGTTCTATTTCCACCTCCAGTGTTCGTTCTTCATTTACTAGTCTGGGACAGAGAGAATTTAGAAAAAAAAAAAAAAAGAAAATAAAAAACCAAATTCCACATACACATAATTAATTTTTTTCTGTTCTATCAGAGTTGTTTCTTAAAAGACTGTTCCATACCTCTAGTTGACACGGCCATCTGAGATCTATTTACACCTACATGCCAAGAGCCAGGGGAAAACTACTATATGTTATATAATCTTGTAACTATTGTCTCCAAAGAATCCTGCAGTAGACATATTACTTTAAGTTGAGTGATCAATAACAGAAAAACCACTCACTCTTACATAAATTTGCATCTGGAAGGACAGGAATCAGAGGCAAAGTTTATCCCATCTGATATTTTTCCCAATCTCACAAATAACTGATATAGTTTTGATATAAATAATGTACAGTTCAATTAAACAGTTACATTCATAACATAATCAGCAACTAGTATTTCTCTACTCTGCAATGTTAGCTGGACATATATGACTGCTCTACTATTCTAAATAGGAAAAATGAAACATTAACATTTGCTAAGTCTATTCAGAGATAAAGGGCACAGCTTATTCAGAAACACAGGAGAGATTTAGGAGAAATACTCCGGGGAAAAATAAAAAGGTATGTGTCTTTGCTCCCATCCTCTGTTAGAATGTGAGTGAGAGAGAGAAAAGTGTGACAGGAGATAGGGAGAAAAAATATCTCAGTATGGACCCTGAGCATTTTATTAGACAAGTGAGAGGATGAAAGTATCTCTTGGTGGAACACAGAAGGTACTCCACTTACTTGACATTAGGGCACTCATCACAGACCACCTCCTGGGTCATCTGGAAGCGCCCTGGGCCCAGCTGGGTAGTCCGCATCTCTTGCCGGCAGTTGCATTTTCGTTTGCCTGGAGCCTGCCTTGCCACAGGTTTGTTTCTAACTACCTAAGAAGCACATAAACAATATCAGCTTCTCTCTCTGTAAAAGAGCCTTTGGTTTCCTCAACTGATCAGGGCTCCACACATGCCGGGGCTGGAACGTTCCTTCTCTGGCAAGCTATCCCCCAGCCCTAAAGCTGACAGAAGCCTTTGTGGAATTACAAATCAGCCCCTGTACAGGAATGAAGTGAACAGATACTTAAATGGCTCCACATCTGAAGCTGGAGGAGAAAGAGGGGATTAAGAAAGAAGAGAACCGAAAAATAAGGTGGATGATATCAGCATTTCTAAGACACAACACCATTGAATTAAAGCAGTTCACAGAATTGCTATCTTTTAAGAAATCTGAGCTGTGCAAAGCACAACCCCTGGAGAACAACCATGGCTTTGAAAAGCTGGTATTGGCTGCCACCATACCATTAGCTATGATAAATCTAATGAAAACATTTCCTTGTTTCAGGCAACTCGATCTAGGACTGTTTCCCACTGCCCTCTCACTTCAGATACTGAACATATGAGGGACACAATGATCATCTCTTTGTAGCTGTTTGTAACCAAACACGCTGCTCCCTTAAGGTACGTGGGAACCCAGACACATGAAGAACTGTGTTCCTGGTTTTGCCTGTTTCATCAGTTAGACACCTAATCACAAGGCACGTGGTCATGCAGCAGGATGACACAAATGCTTGGGAGGAAAGCCCCTTCCAGCCTACAATACATGAAAGCCTAGATCAACGGGATGAATGACAACAGTAATTAGAGCAGACACTCTACAGCACTTAACTCTGGGCCGAGCATATATGCTCTGGTCCCTTGTACATATATGAACTCGCTTGATCCTTGCCTCCACCTCATGAAGTAGATGCTGATACAGTCTCCATTTTACAGGGGAAGTAACGAAGGCACAGAAAGGTTCAGGAACATGCCCAAGGTCATGTAAGTAATATATGGCAGAGCCAGTATTCGAAGTCAGGCAGTCTAGCTCCAAAGTCTGTGCTTTTAATTACTACGCTCTCTCAAGGTCATTTTTCCTTGAACAAGAATTTTCCATGGGGTTATTTAAATGGCAAGGTCACAGACATCCTTTACAACAACTAGATTTTTGTTTAGGGACACACTAACCGCAAAGAGTGAGATACACGGTGTAGTAGTGATGATTGCAGACAACATGGGAGCTCATTAGGCTCACCTCCTTCTTCCACCTCAACCACCTATCTTGCTTTTGAAGGAGAGACAGCCCAAATACTTTCAGTGCCCTTCCCCTCCTTGCAGACCGAATGCAGTATTGAAAGCCAGTGCACCCTCCATAACTGTCCAGTCCTCTTCTTTCAACTATTCAGGGAAAAAGCACAACTAAAAAGAATGCTTCTTGTCAAGCTGGTACATATGCATGAGCTACTGGCTATCTCCTCCAAAATCCTCAAAAAACTAAAAGAAAACATGGATTCCAGGAAACAATAATCATAACACACAACCAGTTAGAAAACTCCAGGGGCAGAAGGCTGTTTGGAACTGGCATGTGTACAGAGTGGTGGCTCCAGCTTGGGGCGGCAGCTTGCAAGGGCCACTGTGAAGATGCTAGAGAAAGATAGTTGAACTTCTGCTCTCATCTCTCTCCTGAACTGTGTTGGGACAAGCATTGTTTGGCCCCCCTCCTCCAAAACAGCAGACTCCAGACACGAAACGAAACCAAAAACACCTTCAAGAACACAAACAAATAAAATGCCATTAAAACTACTATGCAAAGACTTGCCCCAAGATGCTCTACTAGGAAAAGAGAGTTGCTGAGACCTATGGGGGAAATATGAGCTCAAAGGCCAAAAAAATATCTAGACACTTGAGGAGTCCAACTGTATGGCCCCCACCCCCCCAGAAAAGACAACAAACTGGATAAAACATATATTTTAAGCAAATGTATTAGAGAAGACAGACCAAGAATTTAAAAATAAGCATGATAGTATTTAAGAAGGAAAGACATTAGCAATAATGTAAGGATCCAGAAGAGATATTATGTATAAAAATATGAACTGAAATAAAAACACAGCCAATGGGATATTATTAGGATAGACATAGTTGAAGACTGAAGTGAGCCAGAAGTCCAAAATAAGGCACTCTCCTAGAAGGAAGCAGGGAAGGTTAAAGAACTAGACTGGTTTGTTTGTTTGGTTTTTTATATTTAAAAGAAAGTTCAGAGCAGATAGAAAGAGAAATGCTAACAAAGAGGATTATATATTTGAAAAAATAACAGATATAAATTTTCTAGAACTAAAAAGAAATGAATAACCTCAAATGAAAAGATCCTAAAGTTTTAGTAGTAAATATAGGTGACTTGTTTAGGGCAGAAAAGAATTTCTTTTTTTTTTTATTAAGATTTTATTTATTTATTTGACAGAGAGAAACACAGCCAGAGAGGGAACACAAGCAGGGGGAGTGAGAGAGGGAGAAGCAGGCTTCCCGCCGAGCAGGGAGCCCAATGTGGGACTCGATTCCGGGTCTCCAGGATCATGACCTGAGCCGAAGGCAGTCGCTTAACCAACTGAGCCACTCAGGCGCCCCCAGAAAAGAATTTCTTAAACAAGACAAAAAAACTAACCATAAAAGTAAAGACTGATAATTTGACCATGTTAAAATTAATTACTTCTGTTCATTTTAAATAAGTCTTCAATATAATGAAAACACAAGTTACAAACTGATTGGCTACATTTAACCAACAAAGGTTAATAGTAAGAAAAAACTATTCTTAGAAATCAATAAGGGCAAAAAAAATGGGCAAATTATGAACAGACATTTAACAAGAAAGGAAACAAATATGACCACTAAGCATATGCAGGTGGTTATCCTAATTATGAACTAAGCAATACAAATCAAGACCACAAGGAGATAAGATTTCTGCCCACTTGATGGCAGAAACTGAGAAGTCTAATAATTCAGTTTTAGAAGTAGAAGATCTACAGGATCTCTTATAAACTCTGGTGGAAGTGCTTCTCATCAATTGAGAAAACAATACAGAATCATCTTATACACATCAACACTGGTTCATATTACCCAGCAATTCTACTCTTCCATATATACACCCAAGAGAAATTCTTGCTCACATGTACCTGGATGTACAACAATGTTCATAAAAGCACTGTCAGGAAATGGAAAAAAAAAACAACAAAAAAACTACATGCCTACTGATATAATGTTGTCATGACAAAATTCTGTTCAGCAGAATTACAGTGACAGCAACTGGCACCAATCCTGGTAACATAATAGCGAGTGAAAGAAGCCAGTCCCAGGAGATAAGGTATGGTATGATGCCATTTTTACAAAGTCAAAAACAATAAAAATACAACAATATATTATATAGGTATTCATACACAAATAATACAACAAACAAGAGTGACAAGAGAACAATAAAGACCAAACTCAGGAGAGTAGCTAGCTCTGAAGGGAGGCTGAGGAATGGAAGAGGGAAGTCGCAGGGGATAGATGTAAGTGGTGGTCCTCTTGTACTTAGTTCTTGGGCTGGGCAATGAGTTCATGAAACAGTAACTGTGTATCATGAACCGATGATTATGATTAACTCAACTCGGTACATCTGGTCACTCTCCCAACAGCCAAAAGACAGAGAAGGTACTCAGAAATTTCTTGTTTTAAGTCAAAAGAACATGTTCTTGGAGTTAATATGAAAAGCTGTATTGCTTGAACTTACTTCCACAAAATTTCCTGTATATACTTCTTCCAAAGTGACTTCTAGATCTACAATAATATCACTGCCTCTTGGAATATTTCGGTCTTGCTGACGAGGGGTTCCTCCAAACATGAAACCAAAATCTCCAAAGAAGCTGTGAATAAGTGTAAAATCATCAGGAAAAGAAAGCAGAGTTCGTATCATCAATTATTTAGTTTTCTTCACATGGATACAATATTGTGTTCTACCAATGTATTGTATAAAACTGAACTTTTTTTAAAAAAAGATTTTATTTATCTGACAGAGAGAAACACAGCTAGAGAGAGAACACAAGCAGGGGGAGTGAGAGAGGGAGAAGCTTCCCGCCAAGCAGGGAGCCCAATGTGGGGCTCAATCCCAGGACTCCAGGATTATGACCTGAGCTGAAGGTAGACGGGTTGGAGCGCCACCCAAGTACTCCAAAACTGAACATTTTTAATACATTGGAGTCATACATCATACACAATTTTTAATTTATATAATATCAACTATATTGCCCCACCACAAAAACATTTTCCTTTTAATAAATTTTGTCTAGACATATAGTATGGTGCATACTGTGTGCCAATGTATTCGAAGTTGGTCTTAATCAATGTAATAATAACCTGTTTTAGTATCAAGGAATATCAGGATATAATGGACTTATTGAGAAAAGGCACAGTTATTTATAAACTCAGGTAATGCTGGCTCTAGTGCTAATTTTGAACATCTGTAGTGTTCACTTTGTATATTTAGAAACTAGCTTTAGTTAAAGAAGCTACTGTTCTACATAAAACTCTTGGGTACATAATTAAATAAGCAAAAAAAGCATCAGCCTTAGAATTCTGACCTTAAGAAAAAGGAAGTTCTGTTCTCTACAAAACCAAAATCAATTTTTCTAAGGAACAAAAGCATCACTTCGAATTAATACAAACAATGACCTTCAAATGTGCAGGTGTTCTAATCTTAACATTAATTTTTGATGTTAAGAAGCCTCAGATATTACCAAGTGATGACAGCTAGGTAACTCCCTCCAACCACCAATTAATCTTGGTGAACAGATTCCCTGAATATTTAAACAAAAACAGAGGGAGGATTTGCAGGGGATTGGGGGGAGGTGGCTGCTGCAGATGGGAGCTCTCTCTCTCTCTAGTATCACTTCTAATCGCCAAAGGGAACAGGATACTTTCCTAGTAGGCTAACATAACCAAATCAATCCTGGGGAAGAGAAGGATTTCCTAATCATACTACTCACACATCTTCACAAGTCCTGAAAAATGTAGTCGCCCCCAAATACTAAATGGGGGAAACTACTGTACACAACAGTGATCCATACTTTCTTTGGGAAAGGGCTCACAAAACCCTTTTAAGAATCTGAAGAAAGGGGCGCCTGGGTGGCTCAGTTGGTTAAGCGACTGCCTTCTGCTCAGGTCATGATCCCGCTTCCTGCTGGGCGGGAAGCCTGCTTTTCAACTCTCTCACTCCCCCTGCTTGTGTTCCCCCTCTTGCTGTGTTTCTCTGTCAGATAAATTTTAAAAAATCTTAAAAAAAAAAAAAAAAATCTGAAGAAAGCAATAAACCCTCTCCCCATAGGAAAGCATACTCAAACATTTTTGGTTTATAACTTGCTTTGAAACTCCAGATTAAGATCTTACATGGCATCATCAGGACATATAGAATTTCAGTAAGAGGGGTTCAAAGAATGTGAGGGAAAGGTGTGTATTATTCCAGCCACTTAGCACTCCCAGACAGTTATGTGCAAAAAGGAGATAAAGAGCCTCTACCCTAACTCCTTCCACCAATGCTGACTAAGATAGATGTCCCTCTCTTGTTGACAGAATGAAAAAGAGGCAGCTCTGGGTACGAGAGTAGGAATTTCTGTCTCTTTCTGCTTATGAGAATAATTTTGTGCATTAACAGTTTGCAGATTCTAAGAGAGGAGACAACATATACGGGTTTCCAACATACAGGGGCCCCAACATTGTCAGGGTCAATTTGATTGACATGGTGAGCTGGATGGACAGCACTTTTGGGGTTACCTCTCTTTTTTGGAGCTTTATGAAAATAGCAGAGTGCATTCCCACAGGGAGGAGGATGATTGACCTTTTGGTCAAGAATCAGTTGAGTTTTACTCTTCATCAAATGCTTCTGAGCAAGGATAAATCTTTAGTAATCATCCAGTGATCCATTCTCAGACACTAACACTTTGCAGATGGGAAAATTACTTACTGTGAAAAAATGTCTCCATGGGAGCTCTGATGACCATCTTTTAATCCCTCTTCACCATAAGTATCATATTGTTTCCGTTTCTCACTATCTGATAGAACCTGGGGACAAAAGCCAGTGGAAGAAAAGATCACGAGTTGGTTATATGCGATTAAGGTACACTCATATTTATGCTCTTTTTTTTTTTTTTAAACTCAGATACCGTCTCTAAGATTTTTGTGGAATGCAGTTTTCATTACGTATGGTATTAAGGCACATAGATTTTTTCTTTAGCAGACTAAATTCTTTGATGCACTGTTCATTTTGGAACTTCCACACTGCTCAATTCGTGTCTTTGCCAAAATTGGCCTAGTCACATAAAAATCATGAGATTAGCAACAGGAAGGTGAGATGAATTCCTCAGGTTTACTTCCCATGTAGTTTGATTCTTGTGTTTGTGCTGTTTACCTTTATGATATAGTAGCTCTCTGAACCATAGATTAGGATAGGACTATGACAGACTGTCATTAGTGATAGAAGCAGTAAAATGGGACAGCCTTAATATCTGTCCAGGCCTACATGTCCACACCAAATAGGTGCCTCTCCCCATACATATTAGAAGACTGACAGGTCAAGGGAATCAAATCAAATCATATTCCCTTTTCCATTTTGGGGGTATGTAGAAATTCTTTTGTAGAAGAATGCTATCTGCCAAATATTTGTTTAAATTTGTAACTGCGTCTCAATTACAGAGAGTAAAACAAAGAAAGAAAGAAACCATGCTCTATGAAGACTGCTCAAGGACTACTTCACAGCTTGAAAAGACTGGGCCCATTCCATTTATAATACTGAGGAATATAAAAACAAAAAAGTTCCATGCTCTTTAAAATCTGCTTTCAACATGCCAAAAAAAGTAAAAGCTTCCCATCTATTTAGAGAAATCTGAAGTATACCCACGCATACACTTTTGACAACTAAATAATTTTATACCTTCTTTGTCATTTTAAATCTCCTATTTAGACAGGAGACTGAAGGGGAAAGTTACTTCAAACCCATATTTGCACTGGCTCAGGAAAAGAGAGGCTGCAAGTAGATGGGGCTTGTTGACTCAGCAAAAAAGGGAAGACCTGCCTGGCATATATAAACAGGACACAACTTTTGGCTCTAGGCTGAATGATGTATAAGAAGCCACTGCAAAAATTTTCTTTTTCTAAAATTATCTTAAATGTAACAAGAAATTGAGTGCATGAGACAGAGGTTTTGTTTTTTTTTTTTAAGATTTTATTTATTTATTTGTCTCAGAGAGAGAGAGAGAATGAGAGCGCACAAGCAGGCGGAACAGCACGCAAAGGGAGAAGCAGGCTCCTCACCAAGCAAGCAGTCCAATGTGGGACTGAAACCTAGGACCCTGGGGTCATGCCCTGAGCTGAAGGCAGATTCTTAACTGACTGAGTCACCCAGGCATCCTGAGAGAGAGTGAGAGAGAGCATTCTTAAAAGCAGAGACAAATGGGTTAGTTCAGAAGTAACCAGAATACTTGACTAAAGCCACTATGATAGTTCATATGAAAGGAATATTTTGGTAAATATCCCCCCCCCCAAAAAAGCTACTTCAGGGAAGTAGAAATTGGCAAACTTAAAAAACAAAAACAAAAAAAACCACTCCTACTATTATGTGATCTGGACTTTCAATATTTTTACTTTCAAGTCTCTTGTAGTCTTGTCTTGACAAAGAAATGAACCCTACATTTAGGTCTATAAGAAACACGACTTCAAAATCCCCGAACAGGGACATCTGGGTGGCTCAATTGGTTAAGCATCCATCTTCAGCTCATGATCCCAGGGTCCTCGGCTTGAGTCCCACAACCGCCTCCTTGCTCAACAGAGAACCTGCTTCTCCCTCTGCCTCTGCTGCTCCCCCTTATACTCTCTCTCTCTGACAAATAAATAAAATCTTTAAACACACACACACACACACACACACACACACACACACACACACACACAATCCCCAAAGACTGTTTTAAAGCTAGCCTCTTTATGGACAGCAGAGGCTTCTGGAATAACCGCCCCCCCCCCCAACTATCCTTAAAGTTATCTATTATAATTCACTTCCTCCTCAGTTTTTTCATGTCCAAGGAATGAGACTTTATTCCATGGTCTGGTCTTAGAAACTATTTTATTTTCAAAAGAAAATAAAGGTTCTTAGATGACTGGCCAATCAACCCAGAGTCTCAACTAATTAAGATGCCAGCAGTAATCCCAGTTCAGTAGAGAAGACAAATTTGTATTCACAAAAGACTCTTCAACTTAACTGGGATTTTGATTTGTGAGCAGTAATTTATCTAAGGACCAAAGGCAATGAAGTGAGTGATATAAAGAAAAAAGAGAATCTGAACTAGTGACTAGAAAGGTTCTTAGAGTTAAATAAACTGCAATCTCATGAATGATTTATGTATCGCCTGTTTAGGTCATTGCTAAAGAACACAGTAGAATCTAAGCTTTTTGTTTTTTTAAGAGACATACAGAGAGAATGAGTGAACATGAGAATGGTGGGCAAGGGGCAGAGGGTGAGGAAGAAAGAGAATCCCAAGCAGGCTCCACACTCAGCGCAAAGCCCCATGCGGGGCTTGATCCCATGACCCTGAAATCACGACCTAAGTTGAAATCTAGAGTTAGATGCTCAACCAATTAAGCCACCCAGGTGCCCCAACAGGGTAGACTCTTTAAAGAACATGACAAATTCTTAGCAACAGCTTCCCTAAAAAAAAAATATTTTGGACTATTGGGTTCCTAGCAAAAAATGGGAATATTTATGGGAAAAACAGTACAAAAAATATGGAATCCATACTATCAACAAGAACCAAAATGTTACATATAACTTAAGAAAGTCCACCAACACTCTCAAATTTGTGGACTCCAGGTTAGGAATTTCGGTCCTATAGGATCCCTGAAGGTGTCAATAGAAGAAAGGGAGACCCCATTAGCTCTAGGTTTCCCCTGGGTATAAATTTTAGTTCAGTGGATTCTTTAATCTAGGCTTTGGGATACCTACCTTCCTTTGAGGTTTTCCCCACTACTAAAATATTTTTCATATTTGGTTCTAACCGTCTCACTATCCAAGGATTTAAGTTGAATTCAGACGTTTTAGCTCCATAACTTTCAGAGTTTAATTATTTTATGGGAATGGGAATGTTATCACTAGAGTGATAACACTGTAATGTATAACTGAAATCTGATAAGAAAGCAGAGCTTAAATGTTCTCACCATTAAAAAGAAACAAATAAATGAGGTGCTGGATGTGTTAGTTAATTACATGGGAAGAGTCTTTTCATAATATATACATATATCAAATCATCATGATATACAATTTAAACAGGTTATAATTTAATTTGTCAATTATATCTCAGTAAGGCTGAAATCCCTACCCCTCCCGGATCTCTTATTCTATTCTAGAGGAACTGCAACATATGAAAAATAGCTACCTCCTAATAGATGAAAGATTGTTAGAACTTATTTATAAAATTTTTCACCATAGTGTTGAAAGAGTCTGTGTACAACAGTTATCCAAATAGTAAGTAATTTATTAAACATTCAAAAAATATTCCTCGGTGTAATTAAAAATGAAAAATAAAATGGGAAGAAAATGCCCAGCTCTATTGTATTTCATGGTATCCTAGTGCAGACTAAGTGAGACAATATTGATGAAAAGTATCCACATCTCCTGATTAGAGGCTGCAAATTACAAACTGTAGCTGTGTTTTGATCTGCACGAAAAATAAATTTTTAAATTGAATTAGTTACCAATGTTTTCCGATCAAAAGAATTACATAAAAATCTGGATTTCCACTTCTCTTGAAAAATTATGTGATTTGGCAACACTCTGTTTCCATTTGTACCTGGCAAAAACTGGCTGAGGTTGAGTAACAGCCGTCTCCTTGAAAATGGGCAAGAGGGCTTCAGTTTATCACAGTCCTCATCAATCCCTGTTGATTCCCAGCACAGGCACTGTTACGTTTTATCTTATAACTGCCCTGCATGTTATCTGTCTGGTCCATGTAGGCATGTGGATTCAAAATCATTCAGATTTTGTTTCTATTTCTGACTCTAGCCCCCGAACTGATTGAATGATGATCAATCTACTCATTAATCTATCAATCTTTTTTCTCCCTTTTTTTTCATCTTTTTCACCTTAATCTCCTTAATCAAAGAAAAACTAATATAAAAAATAGAAAAGAGCATATACTAACCTTAATGTACAATACAGCACTACTTTTATTTTTATCTACTGCCTATTTTTAAAAAGAAGTGACCTGAAAGAAAGGAGCATTATTCTGTGTAATGCTGACTTTTCTCTATCCGTAGGTTTTATTCATGCTTCATTCTTTTTCCTGACTCACCTCATAAGCAGCACCCAGATCCTGGAATTTCTCCTGAGCTCGAGGATCATCAGGATTCCGGTCAGGATGAAGCTGTAGGGCTAGTTTCCTATAGGCCTTTTTAATGTCTTTTATAGAGGCACTGCGAGGTACCCCTAAGATCTTATAGAAATCTCGCCTGGGGAATAGGGAGGGGGAGAGGGTACTTCATTAAAGAGTTATACATTACATTTTTAAAAGTAAAATTTTTCCCTTTACATTTAGGTTTATATATGAGCAAAGACATAGGAAAATGAAGGTATACACATGACACACAAAAAAGTATGAGTAAAAAGAGAACAGATCAGAATTTGTAATGAGTCTTACCTATTGAAGTGAGAGCTATGCACTTTTTGAACTTGGCTACAATTATTCCAAACATCTATGGTATACTTCTCTTAGAATTATCTTCAGTCAAGAAAACTATTTTATTTATGGTCACACTTTATTTTCAACCAATAACTGTATTATCAAATTAACTCCTTCTTCTTTCCCTCTATTAGTGACTTCAAATGTCTTCTGGCTGTTTCCAAAGGTCAAATAAAAACCAAAGGATGCTTTTCTTTATTTAAAAAGATTACATCACATAAATGTTTTGTTTGGAATATTTAAAACATGAAGTGACTGAAATTAACTTGAGAAGTTACCATAGAAGTTAAGCCAAAATCCAGGAAGAACCCTGAAGAAAGAATAACCTCCCTTTGGATGTATGAGTTGTGGTGTATTTTGCTAAAAGTGAGAGACAGTATCAATCTTGCAGTCATTGCTAGTGGTTACACTGGTTTGTTTTGGTCAAGACTTAATTACAGGCAGTTGCTGAAGCCCATATGCAGGAGCCTAAAAGTCTCAGCAAGTACAAATATCCAAATGGCATGAGCTGGGAGATAAGGTACAGATTCACTGACCTCCTTGCAAGGGACTATACTGGAACCAAATTACTTACAAAAGGAATCTTTGCAAGAAGGGCCAATGGATGGAACAGACTATAATAAACTTTTAGAGCAGGGACTGCAGCTCATAGAAGACACCAAAAAATAACTGTTGAATGAAATGAATAAATAAGCATGCTCACAGAAACTTACTCCTTTTGCCAGAGTCACTTTGGCCATCAAAAATTATTCTGAAAATGCACAAGGGATGGGAAAGTTGTTCATAGTGGACAAGCTAATATAGTAGTGACGGTGATTTTAAAATGCAGTGGGGATAAAAAGCATTAGGGTGCCAGGTGATACAAGACAGAGTACTGAAAAAATTATTTCATAAGCTTTTAGTGCCATTTTGGAAAGTCATTTAATCATTTCAGGTGTAAGTTTGAAAAATTATCACCCCTCCCCCCAAGGGATTCCATGAGAATTGTTTTATTCTCCCCCAAAATATCTGCAAACGCCCCAGAGATTTCTGGAGACAAGGACTAAATAAATACAAATGTTCACTAAAATTAATAACAACAGAGCTGTTTAAAGAATGTAGCTTAGTTAGAATATGCTTAATATAAAAATGGCTAGGTAACAACCCAGAAAAATCAGGGAGAAGATGGCCGGCACAGTTCAGCATTAATATTAGTTCCCAAAAGACTTCTTTATAAAAAGGCTGGCATTTAAAACTACAGAATTAACAAATTCATACTGACATTTTGCTTAAACATCTAAGGATATGTGTTGCTTTAAGCGAAGTACTAACAAAAACATACTAAGGATGGCCAAACTAATCCAAAAGAAAAGGGAGAAGACACAAATTAACAAAATCATGAATGAAAGGGGAGAGATCACAACTAACACCAAGGAAATAGAAACAATCATCAAAAATTACTATCAACAACTATATGCCAATATGTTTAACAATCTAGAAGAGATGGATACATTCCTAGAAACCTATAAGCTCCCAAGACTGAAACA